>JACXGM010009633.1:12800-27712 GCA_016801145.1 Umbra pygmaea | reverse complement strand
CTTTTGAAACTCCTTGACTCGTAATATTTTCGATTGTTGCAAAAATGGCTAAATAACGACTGTGCAATATTCTAGAGGGTTTTTTCATCAAAGTAACACAAACAATTAATTGATTGAACGTTTTGTTTAAGAGCTATTGAGATTTGAAGAACCGAATGTCTGTCGAATCTCCAACCTGAAACTATCTTCACCGCAGTGACAAGAAATAACAATTTATTCAATTGTTTAATCTCGTGAAGTTACATGCAAAGAAAATATTGTTTCTAAATAGGGCGTTTATTCATGTGAATGTTTAAAATATATTTTTTGCTTTACTGATTGTGTGATTCTTACTGTCAGAGTCAACACACACGGCTTTTAGCTACAGCTAGCCATAGATAGTGGGTTCAGACAGCTGCTGTAGCACCTTCCATTCAATTAGAAGCTTTTTGCAAAATTGGACAATGACACTTTTGTGTCAGTAATGTAATCGCGGTTGCATTTTCTCCAAGAAGATGCAATGATTAGTTGCATGTAACGCGAGCCTGCTAGTGGTATCAAGCTAGCAGTGTGTGAGTGATAAACGCATAGCTACTAGGCTCATATTCCCAGCCAAGATTACAGAAAATCCTAAAACGACTAAGCCGTATATTTTTTAATCCATATGGTGCAAATATAATAAATATAAAACATCAAGCTTACCTCTAATTTTCTGTTAGCTTGGGTACGATTTATAGAACCGGATCGAAAACGGGTGACTACCTCTCCCAATGAAATTGTCGGCGATGTTTTTGTATAGTCTGACCCTCTATGGTAGTGACGTCATACGCCGCAGCAGCAGGACGAGTTTGTACCGAAGACGAACGGAAAATACCGAAGCATATAGACATAGCGTCTCATAATAATTTCGTGATTAATCAATATACGACCTACACAGAAGCATATCTCCAACTTTCCTAGCACAGCCACTGCACGTTTGGTTGATATACCAGAACCTATTTAACAAGAATGTTCTGTGTTTGTTTTACTACAATTTGCTCTGCGTAAGAGCATCCTCTAAGTTAATAAATAAAATGTAAATGGACTCTATAACTCTGTTACTTTGGTCTTAATAAAACATTTGGAGAGTACTTTTAAATTGAATGTATCGAAATTCATTTAATTTTTCCTGGATTTTTTTCTAACTTTGAGCAGACACCTTTAGTTAAATTAACTTATAGAGTAGGAATTTCATAAATGTCCATGTCCTAAAACCAGAACCCTGTATTCTTTACCAACCTATCCACAAAAGACAGTAACGTTTAAATAATTGTATTTGAATAAGCTGACATAGTGTACATGGTTACACACCAAAGTTAAAACATTTTAAGAAAAGGTTCTGTAATATTATTTAGACAAGGGTATGGATAGGATTTGGGAAACAGGCACAACCACAATATTATATTTACAGTAATATTGTCCTATTATTTTCTGCTTATAAATACCTGATTGAGGAAACATTAACTTCATGCATTGTGATATGTTGATGTTTCACCTATTTTAAGATGAACACACTAAAATTTCAAGTAGCTGCAGAAGTGCGTCTACTGACTAAAAATGCAAATGTTATGTCCTTCAGTTGATATTCTAATAAAAGTCGGGCCCTGCGCCTTTGTTTGGGGGCATCACCCTCCTTAGCCCAAACAGCATGGATCCTAGCCACACATTTCAGTTCCTAGCTTTGTTTATGTTAGATAGCCCTATCCACAGATACTTGCATGATAAAGAGAGATCCAACAACCAATAGAAACCCTTTTCGGCTTCTTTAGACCCAGAACCCCATTTAAACAAGTCCTCAACCCCAATATTCACATTATTTGCAGAGAAAGACCCATGTGTTAACCTCTGATTTCTCCACACTACAAACAGAGAATCATTATATTCAAAATGTAAGTACTTCATCTTTGTTACTATCCCGTAGTGTAGACACTTCACTGACTCAGCCTTTGGTATATGGTTGCCATAAATTATTGAATTAAAACCAATCTTTCTCTAACCAAAAGGTTATATGGTAAATGAAAACTCACTATTTGTTTTGATGCAGTTGATTCTGGATGCAGGTTACTACATAGTGACATCCCAACCTGATTAGACCTAAAGCAATTACAGGTAGGTTTGATTTTTTGCTATTTTCAGGGTGTCAGATGGTAGTGGTTAGGGAGTCAGACTTATAGTCGTAAAGTAACCGGTTTGTGTCCTTGTGCCCTTGACCAAGACACTTCCCCCTATGTTACTCCAGGGGGTGTACTTACTATATGTCACTTTGGATAAGAACATCTAAAAGGTTAAATTGCTTTTGCCCATAGCCTCTGGTATCTCATGGAATATATTTGCCTACTATTGTACTACAGGGCCAAGCTAAAACAAGTTGTATTGAGTTGACCTGGTTATTCATCTAACATAGTTGCTAGCACCATGCTGAAGACAACCAAAATGCATTGCCTATTAACATGGTTTATGTGTGCTAACAATCAGACAGGCTACAATGTCTTTTTATCAAATTAGGTGTAGAAATGATATCTGAAATTTGTTTTGTGTACCAGGAAATGCCTCGCTCAAGAACTCTTCATGAATCTCATGACCACAATGCCATGAGAAGCCGCAGGATCGCTCTCTGTCCTTGTGAAGGTTATCCTATCGTTACCCCCATTTGCCTGCGGGCCTTGAGTTCACATGATGAACTGAAAAATAGACTCCATAGACAGTTGGTGATTCCGATCCATCAACGTGACGAGTACGAGAAGAGATCCAGAGAAGCCGAAAACAAAGTGAGAATGTTTGAGCGAAAGGCCCTTCTGTTGAGGGCACAGGTAAATTCTTTAAGACATGGTTCAGACCCAAACAACTCTGTCAGCAAACAATTACAGGTATGTACTTGAGGGGCAAATGTAGTTTTGTATGGGTCTGTGGTCAAATAATATATACATTTTGATTTTATTTGGATTTCCAGGAACTGCGTGAACAACTACGTAACTGGAAAACTTTGCAGCAGTGGCCTGACCTGAGTACCGACCTTCAGATGCCTCACCCAACATGTGATTCTGAGAATAAAAATGGTACGACAAGCCCTGGTGACAAATCTTGTTCCTTGTGTGGCCAACCTCTTACCGATTTCAGCATTCGCTTACGGGATGCGATGAGGGCCCGGCAAGAACTGAAAAACAGCTTTGATATACAGTTAGCAATGATAATCCAGCAGCGTGATGAGTTCAAAACCAGAGCAAGAAAAACTGAAACGAAAGTGAGAGTGTGGGAGAGAAGACACATTCTGATGAAGGCACAGCTCAGAGCTGCACGCGAGGCCTTCAAAAGAGACATGGAATTAGGTAATTAAGCTTGGTGGCTTCAGGACCGCTTTCTGTTTCAAGTCTGGAAGTGTAAGATGTGAAGATGGAAACAGTTGGACCCTTTCACAGGACTGTGACGCGTGTTAGGTTAACAACATTAAGAGTTAGAAAGAAAATAAATCCCATGCATTTGTGCATAAAGAAACCCCATGCTGAAACATATTAGAGTATCCTTGAAAAATATGAATGTTGTTTATGTTTTTGTCTTTCTCTAATATAGTGGCAAAAAATGTGACAACTATAATAATAGTTTAGGCTAAAACCAGAACAATGTTGGAAAAGTACTTTTTACAACCTTTCAAATTGTTTATTGCAACTTAATAAAATGCTATAATATGCAAATATAAAATACTTGGTGACAAAAAAATATTTCATAATTAAAGTAGAACCACACATATTTCAATTGTTGACAAGAATGCATTAATGTTTCTGTGTTGTGAAAACAGAACTACATTCCCTTTCAGTGAGCTGCTTCTAAAAGCTGTAGAACATTTATTTAATGGTTATTAAGAATTCAAAAAAGGCAGTTTAGATGGGACATACGTCATGCAGTGCATATTTTTGCCATTTGAACAGGAAGTTCAAATAGGTTTGTCAATGTGCACGCGCCGGTTTTTAATATAATTTATGAATTTTAGGCCTAGCTTTCTTTTTGTTACAAAGCACTGCATAGTTTAGGGAAACATTATTCAACCTAGTTTATTGAATTTAAAAAAAATATTAATTAAATGCAGTTTTACAGCATTTGTAAGCTGGTTAGCAGGAAAGAGAATGTATTTCCATGGTTACGGTTTGGATTCTAGAAATGGTAACTTTAAATGCTTCACTGTTGAGTCTCCTTGTATGTATCATATTTTAGACAAAGACATGAATGAATAAACAGTAAACAACCCAAACTCAATTATTGGTTTCATTAATATGGCCCTGGTAACAGATAGCACCAACTCATTGCCTGGGTTTCTGTTCGATTGTGCTACGACATCAAAGCTTGCTTAGCCAAACCCGAGGCGCATAGACACTCCAGAGACATGGGTTTAATAAACACAGCATCCCCTACCTATTGTAACTCAACTTACAGTAGGCTTTTCTTCTACGAATGCTCTGGTAGGTTGAGATAAACATCACAAGGATTTGATATGATAGCACAAACTGATTTGAGACCAGGCAAACGAATCATAGCACCAAACAAACAATTTCACAATTTACAATTAAGACTGATATTATATGACACCGGTATGACAGGGAAATGGGACAGATATGGTTTGCTAGAGGACTTCAGATACATGGGTGCCACAATTAATAAATAGAACCCACATTGAGTGAGGTAAAATAAAAGTTTAACGATGACGTTGCACAGCTTTAGGTAGTAAGGAACTTTTGAAATGCCAAATATACCTCTGTGTCCACTAAAATTTAATTACACTCTGATCAAATTTTAATCATCCCTTTTGGTAAACCATTTAGTCTGTTATTTCAGTGTAACATTTTCCTAAATAATTACATTGATCTTGCTGCAGAGCCATCTTCAATATCCCGGCAGACCCGAGTTTGAGAACCTCTAAACAATAAGATATCAATAACAAAAAGTACAAGTCATACTTGCCATTTTTTTATACATTGTAAACATAATGAAATGTTGTAACCATGTGGAGAGTGTAGTTGTAATCAGGTTGATACATTGTAACATACACTCAAAACCAACACAATAAATAGATAGAAAAGAGCATTCTGAATTGATACGTGTATAAATACGTTCTCAGAAAAATTTGCGGGGGAGTAGCCCCCTGAGAGAAGAGACCTGGATAGTGTGCTTGTGTACTGAGAGCGTCTCTGGTCCAGGTTAGATGGGAGAGGGGGCCCGCAGGGTACTGGTGAACGCAGAGTCTCCAAACACGTTGGCATAGGACGCTTTCAGGAACTGGACGTAGTTCTGCAGACTCCTGTTGGTGCTGTCTGATTGTTCCAGCCGATCCTTCACATCCTGCAGCCTGGACTGGTACCGCCGCTCTGCCTGAGTGGGGTATAGACACATGCAATGTGACAACACTGGTCCTGTGTAGCTCACTCGGTAAGAACATGGGGCTTTTAATATCAGGGTTCAATTCCCAATGGGGTCCAGTAAGACAATTTGTAAAAATGTATGCACTCATTATTGTAAGTTGGTCTGGATAAGTTATGTACAACGAGTGGTTGTCATGACGAGTATGGGTATAACACTTTTTTTTGACAACCATATTGACAGATGATCAAAGACGATCATACTGGGCTAAGTCGCTGCATTACAGTCTACATCATGGTAGTCACGGGTTCGAGCCTGGCTGTCGTTTCCCTGACCGTCCACGGACCTTCAGCACGAGGCAGCGCAAATTGGCATAGCACTGCACAGAATTTGGGTATGATAAGTCAGATCCCAGTGTGAAGATCGGGCGCCTGTAAGTTAAATCACGGAAGAAATTATAGGCTTCCGTGTTGGAACAGCAGTGCGGAAAAATCGGCGGCTGGGCAACATGTGGTTGGATGATGGTGCCCCTCGCCATCCCATAGATCTGTCCAAGGAGTTCTGGAGCTGATGCCAAGGCAAGGTTAGTGGGAATTGGGAGGGGAGGAAAAATTTTAAAATTTAAAAGGCACTGACCTCCTCTTTGCCGCGGCGGAGGGCAGTGAGTTCTGTGGTGATTCTGCTGAGCTGGGCCTCCAGGTCCACTACTTTAGACTGGCTGGAGCGCTCTTTGGAGGCGGCACGCTCACGCGTCTGAGACACCTGCATGGAGAAACCAGACAGAGCACCTTACAGCAATCATGAAACCAAAGGGCTGTGTACCATGAGGAAGAACATGACAAAACCTGCTGTTCTGTTGATATTCAGTGCAAAAAAAATTGTCACTCTGGATCTGCAAAATGACTAAACTAAAATAGTATACAAACCCAAAAAAATCACAAAATGTTATGTGTGCATCTCATCAGTGTAATAACAGGCCAATGAGAGCTCAAGCTGCAATGCTCTGTCCCAGTACGTCTTCCCCCTCCCAGGCGTTTCCCAGGTAACCAGCCCCCACCCCATTGACCCCGGGGCACAGTCAGACCTGGCGTCGAGCATCCTCCAAAGCCTCCTCCAGCTGTCGGGTCAGGAGGGTGCACTCTCGGGACTTCTCCTCCAGACGGAGCTGGTTGCCGTGGATGGTTTCCTCCCGCTTGGCGATCACCGCCAACAGGTCCCGGTTCTGACAGGCTGCCTCCTCCAGTTTCCTGTGGTTGGGGAGGCCGGAAGGGGAGCAAGGATGGGTGAACAGGGGCATTGGAATGACACAACAATGTCATCATAGACAATAGACACATCAATTTGATTGTCACATTAATCTTTCTCGACGGCAGAAAAGGACAGGGACGGGGGTGGCCGGGGATGATCACCAAAACAATGGGGGCAGTTGTTTTTGTAATGAGCGTTCACACGTTTAAAGACAAACACGGTGGTTATCTTTCTGACCAATCACAGCACACAGGCTTCAAGGCAACACTGAATGAAGACAGCTAGGAAAAAAAATATCACGTGCGCAAAATCCCCAAAACACACAAAATCAACATAATCTAGCCACACTATTTACACATTTGCGCCACTTTCTCCTGGCAGTAAACATTACTCTTGAGTGGACATTGTCAAAACATGTACATAGATTCAGTTGTGGCTAAAATGTGGATAATGTGTGATAACTTGTTGCTGTCAACATCCCAATCAACAAAACAAGTCTACAGTTCCATGTTTCTGGACTACACACCTGGACAACTGCCTAGTTCTATTGTCATGTGCTACAAAACGAAAGCCCCAAGCAGACAGCAGTTTGATGAGAACATAGAAATGTCGACAAAGGGCATATCCCATCAGCAGGCCTGCAGAGGAACATTACACTGCATCACTCGTATTACGTTGGGAAGGTGTCAATGGAACCGAATATCTCAAACGCCCATCAACACCAGACAAAACACGCTACCACAGGTTCTCATCACAGAGGCTGGGAGGTAGCTGAAATAACCTGTTGTTCTTTAAGGCACTGCATAGAACAAATATTTTTTTGTGTTTCACCTTTATTTGACCAGATAATCTGATTGAGAACACTTTCTAATTTTCAATTGTGACCCGGCCAAGACGAGGCAACATAAAATTACACATGAAGTTTCACAAAGTACAGATATTCAGTCACACGTGTATACAGTAGTACTGTACAGTCAGTGGAAATAGTGTGTAAAATAGAGAGGTAGATTATTTGGAATGTAAAGTGGCAGTGCAAAAAAAACACTAGCAGAATGGGCATGCTAACAACAAATGTTAGGTGTTTTGACTTACATTTGGACCCAACGGTTGATGGGGCTCCTAACATGTGATTGTGATGTCTGTACTGTTCAGTCTGTGAATGTGATGTGATTGTGATGTCTGTACAGTTCAGTCTGTGACTGTGATTTGATGTCTGTACTGTTCAGACTGTGTCTGTTATGTCTATACTGTTCAGTCTGTGACTGTGATGTCTGTACTGTTCAGTCTGTGACTGTGATGTCTGTGACTGTGATGTCTGTACTGTTCAGTCTGACTGTGATGTCTGTACTGTTCAGTCTGTGACTGTGATGTGATTTCTGTACTGTTCAGTCTGTGACTGTGATATGATGTCTGTACTGTTCAGTCTGTGTCTATGATGTCTGTACTGTTCAGTCTGTGACTGTGATATTTGTACTGTTCAGTCTGTGACTGTGATGTCTGTACTGTTCAGTCTGTGCTTTGATGTCTGTACTGTTCAGTCTGTAACTGTGATATGTGTACGGCTCATATGTGAGGATATTGCTGGGAGTCACGCTGTCTGACCTCTCTAGGCTCTCCAAGTGGTGCTGCAGCTGTTTGTTCTCTTCCATCAACAGAGAGTTCTTCTGTCTAACCAGCTCCACCTGGCTGCCCTGCTGCTCCACCTGGCACAAAACACCATTCATACATCAATAATAAAACCATTTCATACACCATTAATAAACTCCATTCATAAGCCATTAATAAACTGTATTCATAAGCCATTTATAAACTCCATTCATAAGCCATTAATAAACTGTATTCATAAGCCATTTATAAACTCCATTCATAAGCCATTAATAAACTCCATGCATAAGCATTTGCTAATAAGAAGCACATTTATTCACAAGGTACATTTGTATACACCCATAATTGTAAATATCAAATTGGTGCTAAAGGTAGATAATATATAGAGGCATGCACAATATACACAACTGAAACATTTTACACAATATATCCTTAAGACCACCAACTTGAAATGTGCTTCAGTCAACATGTTGGCGTATAGTATGTTTTGTGCCAAGTTGTGGAACTATGGGTGGAGGTGAACGAGCCAAGTGATACTTGTATGTGACGTAATAAACCTTGAATAAAACCAAGGTGGCACACAGAAACCTGAGAGTAAGACAGGCAGACAGACAGACAGACAGACAGACAGACAGACAGACAGAGAGAGAGACAGACAGACAGACAGACAGAGAGACAGACAGACAGGACACCTTCATGCGTAGGTCAGCTAGAGCGGTGCTCAATTCAGCGCTGCGCCTGTCCTGGCTGCGTTCCCTTTCCTGAGCCTCTGCCAGTTGAATCTCTGAGCGCCGCAGTGCCTCGGGCAGAGGCTCCAGTTCCGTCAGCCGGCCCAGTAGGTCCCTGCGCACTGCCTCCACCTCCCTCTCCAGTTGGTCCCGGACCTCCCGCGCCTCCCGCTCAGCCTGGCCCAGCCTGGCACAGTACTCGTCTGCCTCGGCCCGTGTCTTCACCACCTGGGTGCAGGGAACACTGATTTATGATTTACACTGATTTATGAATTGTTGAATATTGATTATTGCCAGCAGCGTAGAGCCCTGTAATTGCACTGCTGGTTTGCTTATAAAGCTAAGCAGGGTTGGGCCTGGTTAGTCCCTGGATGGGAGACCAGTGCTGCTGGAAGTGGTGTTGGAGGGCCAGTAGGGGGCACTCTTCTCTCTGGTCTAAAGATCATTCCCAATGCCCCAGGGCAGTGATGGGGACATCTGATCTGCATAGGGTGCCGTCTTTCGGATGAGACGTTAAAACGGGTGTCCTGACACTCTGTGGTCACTAAAGATCCCATGGCACTATTCGTAAGAGTAGGGGTGTTAACCCTGGTGTCCTGGACAAATTTCCAATCTGGCCCTTATACCATCATGGCAACCTAATCATCCCTGTCTCTCAATTGGCTCATTCATTCTACTCTCCCCCTCCTCTCCCTCCCTTCCCCCAGGCTGTTGCTGCAAATGAGAAAATGTTTGCCTGGTAAATTAATGGTTAAACTAAACAAAATACTAAAAATGAAACACACATTAGCTTAAAAAATGGCACAAATACACAGTCTTATTTAATATTCGTCCTGTATATTATTTCTAAGTGTAAGTGCTACATGGCTCTAGGTAGTGATGGGCACTAAGCTTCATTGCTATTCTTCTAGCAGCAAAATATGCTGGCAGCACTCAGGATTTGTTTTCAAAATAAAGGCCATTTTTGGAATACCTTGCAACATGTAAAATATCAATGTGGCTTTTATTTTGAAAAATAAAATCTGAGTTAGTGCTGCCAGCATTATATCCTGCTACTAGAAGAACAGCAATGAAGGTTCGTTTGCACATCACTAGCTGTAGGTATGGGTTTGTATAAACAGAATATATTCTGTATGACTTGTATGTTTGTGTGTACATACCTGTGACTTGTAGCTGTCCACTAGGCTCTCATATTGCTTGACAGAGGCTTTGACCTGCTGTACCTCAGAATGGGACAGAACCAGCTTTTCCTCTACAGCAGACAATGTGGCCTGACCATGGGGACAACACGGCTGTCAGGCTACAGCACACAACTGGTTACACAGCTATCAGCCTACACTACAAATTAGAAGGCTCAGGGTAGGGAGTCAGACTTGTGGTCGGAAGGTTATTGGTTCAATTCCAGAGTGGGCCAAATGTCACTGAGTAAGGCACATAAACCTAAGTTGCTCCAGGGGATGTCACTGTACTTACTGTTAAAAAAAATGATTACACGGCTGTCAGCCTACAGCACACAAAAGGTTAAATGTGTCCCAAAGTAAAGGTAAAAAGTTACACTGATCAGCCATAGTATTATGACCACTGACAGGTGAAGTGAATAACACTGATAAACTTGTTGTCATGGCACCTGTCAGGGGGTGGGATATATTAGGCAACAATTGAACATTTTTGTCCTCAAATGTGTTAGAACCAGGAAAATTGGGCAAGCGTAAGGATTTGAGCAACCTTGACAAGGGCCAAAATCTGATGGCTAGACAACTGGGTCAGGGCATCTCCAAGACTGCAGCTCTTGTGGGGGGTCCGGGTCTGCAGTGGTCAGTACCTATCAAAGGTGGTCCAAGGAAGGAAAAATCGTGAACAAGCGACAGGGTCATGGGCGACCAAGGCTCATTGATGCACGTGGGGAGCAAAGGCTGGCCCGTGTGGTCCGATCCAACAGATGAGCTACTGTAGCTAAAATTTATGAAAAAGTTCATGCTGGTTCTAATAGAAAGATGTCAGAACACACAGTGCATCGCAGTTTGTTGCGTATAGGGCTGCGTAGCCGCAGACCAGTCAGGGTGTCTATGCTGACCCGTCTACTGCGAAAAGCGCATACAATGGGCACGTGAGCATCAGAACGGTACTATGGAGCAATGGAATAAGGTGGCCTGGTCTGATGAATCACGTTACAGCACGTGGATGGCCGGCTGCATGCATATCACTTACCTGGGGAACATATGGAACCAGGATGCACTATGGGAAAAAGGCAAACAGGCGGAGGCAGTGTGATGCTTTGGTCAATGTTCTGATGGGAAACCTTGGGTCCTGCCTTTTATGTGAATGTTACTTTGACACGTACCACCTACCAAAGCATTGTTGCAGACTATGTACACCCTTTCATGGACACGGTATTTCCTGCAAAAATGTAGGAATGGTCTGAGGAACACAACAACAAGTTCAAGGTGTTGTTGACTTAACCTCCAAATTCCCCAGATCTCAATCCAATCAAGCATCTGTGGGATGTGCTGGAAAAACAAGTCAGATCCCTGGAGGCCCCACCTCACAACTTACAAGAATGAGCTGCTAACTTATTGGTGCCCGATACCACACCACACCTTCAGAGTTCTAGTGGAGTCCATGCATTGACGGGTCAGGGCTGTTTTGGCAGCAAAAGTGGGACCTACACAATATTAGGTGGGTGGTCATAATACTATGGCTGATCGGTGTATGTCACTAAGTTTTTATGCAGTTGGTATTTGTGTTTAATGGATATTTGTTGTGTCTTAAAATATCTGCCTCATAAATAAGAAAAAGATAACATAATGGAGATTTTTCTTAGAAAATAATATATCTCTTTGATGATTTATCCGTTCCAAGACTACACTCAATCTGTGTCCGGGAAACCCTGTCAAGTCCACGGACCTTAAGGCTCTGGTTCTCCAGCTTGGCGTGGGTGCTGTCCGTGGTCAGACTGTGGAGGCGATCCAGCAGCCCCTCCCTCTCGGCACGGCCCTTGTCTTCAGCCCCGTGGAGCTGCTCCATCATGTCGGACACCCGGCTACACACAGGGCAGGGCAGGGCAGGGTGTCAACGTTGGCTTAGAAAGTCTGCCTGTAAAACCATATTGTACATCATCATAGAACGTGGTCTGTTAACGGAGTCATTTCTGTCTTTCACCTGTTGAGGACTGAGATCTCCTTCTCCAGCTGGGCTTTCTCTTTCAGTTCCTGGGAGTGGCGACTGCGCCAGTTCTCTGCTGCTGACAGGGCTTCGGCCATTTTGTTCTCCTATCAAGGAAGGAACATCATCCAGCAGCTTTAGGGTTATTTACTCCTGGCCCTAGGAAGTCTGTTATAACAAAGTACTGAAATCACAGAATACTGATCCTAGACCTGTTCTAAGAGCTAGGAAAACTTCTTGTCCCTCCACCTACCATGTCCAATAACTGGGCACTTAGCTGACCGGCTGTGTCTTCACTTCGCTCTGCCCTGTGTTTTTGGGCACGCGTGGCCCTCTTCAGGGCCTCCTTATCGGCCTCTGCTTGAAGTTTTAAACCACGCAGCTGCTCAAGCATGTGGTCCATCTCTCCCTGCTGCTGATTGGCTGCACGCTCAAGGTTCTGGACCAATCAGAAAGAGAATATGAAGACAAAAACATCCACAAAGGCATTGTGTGTCTGCAAAAGAAAACAGCCAAAAAATGTCTTATTTCTCTTCACTTTGGGCATATCTTGAGTATTAACATTGAAATATAATGATCAGAACAAGTTGAGCTGCGTTAACTAGCATGTCACTACCTTGATTAGAGTAACATGTTATGTCACTCTACCTTGATTAGCATGTCACTCTACCTTGATTAGCATGTCACTCTACCTCGATTAGCATGTCACTCTACCTTGATTAGCATGTCACTCTACCTCGATTAGCATGTCACTCTACCTCGATTAGCATGTCACTCTACCTCGATTAGCATGTCACTCTACCTCGATTAGCATGTCACTCTACCTCGATTAGCATGTCACTCTACCTCGATTAGCATGTCACTCTACCTCGATTAGCATGTCACTCTACCTCGATTAGCATGTCACTCTACCTCGATTAACATGTCACTCTACCTCGATTAACATGTCACTCTTCCTCAATTAGCATGTCACTCTTCCTCAATTAGCATGTCACTCTACCTCGATTAGCATGTCACTCTACCTCGATTAGCATGTCACTCTACCTCGATTAGCATGTCACTCTACCTCGATTAGCATGTCACTCTACCTCGATTAGCATGTCACTTTACCTCGATTAGCATGTCACTCTACCTTAATTTGCACGGTAAGGCGGTTGTTTTCGGCCTCTTTGCTGCGCAACTGGCTCTGCAAGTGGGCCCGAGTAGACTCCAACACTTTAGACAGCTCACCGGTGGTCTTAGCATTCTCCTAAAATAGCAAGTAAAAAAATACATCATGGAAAGAAGTATATCCAATTGTGTTTCACCCCAATTTATAAAAAATTGTAATAAAGGGTCCTGTTATAATAAATTAAGTAGAATCATACATTTTTGTTCTACATGCTGTATTTGTGGGTGGTACTGTTAAAAGTACATGCATTTCTGATTAACATACTATATTGTGTGGGTTGTATTGGGTAAAGCACATACATTTGTTTATTAACATGCTATATTGTGTGGGTTGTATTGGGCAAAGTGCATACATTTGTTTATTAACATGCTATATTGTGTGGGTTGTTTCGGTTAACGCACATACATTTGTTTATTAACATGCTATATTGTGTGCGTTGTTTTGGGTAAAGCACATACATTTGTTTATTAACATGCTATATTGTGTGGGTTGTTTCTGGTAAAGCACATACATTTGTTTATTAACATGCTATATTGTGTCGGTCGTATTGGGTAACGCACATACATTTGTTTATTAACATGCTATATTGTGTGCGTTGTTTTGGGTCAAGCACATACATTTGTTTATTAACATGCTATATTGTGTGGGTTGTTTTGGTTAAAGCACATACATTTGTTTATTAACATGCTATATTGTGTGCGTTGTTTTGGGTAACGCACATACATTTGTTTATTAAGATGCTGTATTGTGTGGGTCGTATTGGGTAAAGCACTGCCTCATACCTTCTCAGTGTCCAGTAGAGTGGTCAGTTGATTCAACTCTCGCTCTTTCTCTTGCAGTTTCACCATAAGATGCTGTGAGGAAATTTACAGAGACATTAACTACAGATGCTGTGAGGAAAGTTACAGAGACATTAACTACAGATGCTGTGAGGAAAGATACAGAGACATTAACTACAGATGCTGTGAGGAAAGATACAGAGACATTAACTACAGATGCTGTGTGAGGAAAGATACAGAGACATTAACTACAGATGCTGTGAGGAAAGATACAGAGACATTAACTACAGATGCTGTGTGAGGAAAGGTACAGACAGACATTAACTACAAATGCTGTGAGGAAAGGTACAGAGACATTAACTACAGATGCTGTGAGGAAAGATACAGAGATATTAACTACAAATGCTGTGAGGAAAGATACAGAGACATTAACTACAGATGCTGTGTGAGGAAAGATACAGAGACATTAACTACAGATGCTGTGAGGAAAGATACAGAGACATTAACTACAGATGCTGTGAGGAAAGATACAGAGACATTAACTACAGATGCTGTGTGAGGAAAGTTACAGAGACATTAACTACAGATGCTGTGAGGAAAGGTACAGACAGACATTACTACAAATGCTGTGAGAAAAGGTACAGAGACATTAACTACAGATGCTGTGAGGAAAGTTACAGAGACATTAACTACAGATGCTGTGAGGAAATGTACAGACAGATATTACTACAAATGCTGTGAGGAAAGGTACAGAGACATTAACTACAGATGCTGTGAGGAAAGTTACAGAGACATTAACTACAGATGCTGTGAGGAAAGATACAGAGACATTATCTACAGATGCTGTGAGGAAAG
>JACXGM010009633.1:0-12700 GCA_016801145.1 Umbra pygmaea | reverse complement strand
GTGAGGAAAGGTACAGAGACATTAACTACAGAAGCTTTGTAAGGAAAGATACAGAGACATTAACTACAGATGCTGTGTGAGGAAAGATACAGAGACATTAACTACAGATGCTGTGAGGAAAGGTACAGAGACATTAACTACAGATGCTGTGTGAGGAAAGATACAGAGACATTAACTACAGATGCTTTGTGAGGAAAGGTACAGAGACATTAACTACAGAAGCTTTGTGAGGAAAGGTACAGACAGACATTAACTACAGATGCTGTGAGGAAAGGTACAGAGACATTAACTACAGATGCTGTGTGAGGAAAGATACAGAGACATTAACTACAGATGCTTTGTGAGGAAAGGTACAGAGACATTAACTACAGAAGCTTTGTGAGGAAAGGTACAGACAGACATTAATGTCAGACGCTGTGAGGAACAGTACAGACACACATTAACTACAGTACAACCTGGTGCTATTGACAGACATTTGAGAATTTCTTTCCTAAAAAGATGGTGGCTAATTAAAAGAAACGCACTGTGTTCTCTGCCTCTGTCTCCGCCAGCCTTTTCAGGAGAACATCTTTCTGCTCAGAAGTTCTGATGGATTCCATCTGTTTAGACACAAAGCACAGCCTACTGTTCAGCTAGGCCTACTGTTCAGCTAGGCCTACTGTTCAGCTAGGCCTACTGTTCAGCTAGGCCTACTGTTCAGCTAGGTCTACTGTTCAGCTAGGCCTACTGTTCAGCTAGGCCTACTGTTCAGCTAGGCCTTCTGTTCAGCTAGGCCTTCTGTTCAGCTAGGCCTACTGTTCAGCTAGGCCTACTGTTCAGCTAGGCCTACTGTTCAGCTAGGCCTACTGTTCAGCTAGGCCTACTGTTCAGCTAGGCCTTCTGTTCAGCTAGGCCTACTGTTCAGTTGGCCTACTGTTAAACTAGGCTTTCTGTTCAGCTAGGCCTTCTGTTCAGCTAGGCCTACTGTTCAGCTAGGCCTTCTGTTCAGCTTAAGGAAAGTCACGGAATTTGTCAATCATGCTGTGATAAAGTTGTTTTTATTTGGATTTTATATTTGTATGTTTACATTTCTTTTATACATTTTTTACA
Source organism: Umbra pygmaea (assembly GCA_016801145.1). Classification (NCBI taxonomy): domain Eukaryota; kingdom Metazoa; phylum Chordata; class Actinopteri; order Esociformes; family Umbridae; genus Umbra; species Umbra pygmaea. The sequence continues at coordinate 11,611 of JACXGM010009633.1, read as the reverse complement.
CAATCAATCAAACCTTATTTACATTCATCTTACATTCTGTTCTCAAAATTCTTTAAAGCTACAATATAAATACAAAAACATCCCATTATTTACATTCCCCAACCCATAGTGACATTTTCTTTTTTACATTCCCAAATTTTCTTAAAAGCAGTGTCAGTCCATTGCTGCTGCCAGGCCTACAGTACTAAAGACTGGGCGTTGGTTCTGTCTGTGGGTTTTTTTGTGTGCTGGCTGTCTAATGTACACGGGTGGTATGCTGACTGGGATATGGGGTATGTTTTGAGTTAGCTGGGTAGAGCCTGATAAAGCTGGTGTTATTGCTAAAAGGAGCTGTACTCTTCTATAGGTTAGTCTGACCTCTACTCGAAGGGCAGATGTACCTCACGTCCATGCTGTTCTCTCAGTAGGTGGCGAAGTGTGCAGTTGGTGGCCTCAAATGTTTCCAGTTTCTGCAGCAGCAGATCCTTCTGACGTGCCAGGAGTGAAGACTCAGACCCAGACATCCTCTGTTCCAACCCAATGAAACAATTTCAAATATAAACAGATGTACTCTTAAAAGTAGCACATATCTTTTTTTGCCATAATTTGTCTGTTGATTGACACTCACGCTCGCACTCCTAATCTTGGAGACGGTCTCTTTTAGGGCTAACACCTGCCTGGCAGCAGCCTTTCCATCCACCTCAGCTTCCATCAGCTTCCTAAGCAGAGCTTCCTTCTCCAGCTGCATGGACTCCATAGACCTCTCCAGTCTTAGCAGGGGTTCAGGCAGATGTGGTTATTGGATACATATGGCACATTGTGAACAAGGGGGAACGGGATAGACAGATGTATCTTCGTATGTTATGGGACATTATTATTTTGCCGTGGCAAGATACAATGTCCGACTGTTCTACTCTCATAACCCGAGCGCCGCTGTGCCAATTTGCGCCATCTCGTGCTGGGGCTCCGGGCAAAGTTGGAGAAGCCGTGGTCAGGACAGAACCAGTGACCACGACAACGTAGCTTATCCCATAAAATATTGTATTCCAAGATGAAGACTTAATAAGAAGAAATCTCGTGTCAGATTAAACTAAAAAGGTTAAAGTATTAAGTTGTCAGATCCATACCTGCTAGCGCAGTCAGTCTCCTCCAGCATCTTCTCCATGGACTGGCGCAGACGAGAGTTCTCCCTCTCCGTGACCTCTAGCTCCTTAGCCACCTCAGCTAACTCCTCCTCCTGTTCCTCGATGACCCGCTGGGATGCGCTCAGCTTCTCCGACTGCCGCTCCAGCAGCTGCTCCTTCTTCCGGAGCTCTACCTATACAACACACTTTGATTTGTATCACGGTAGGTTTAAGGAAGTAAGGACACGTGTGGATCCAGTTCTACTGATAATTTAAAGAAAGAACAAACCTCACTCTTCAACGAGCTGACCTCAGTCATCAAGCTGTCGATTTTCTTCTCGTACTGGCTGATTCGCCCATGCAGCACTTCCTCCTCTGAGGACGAGAGGTCTGCCAATCGCAGTGGAGAGTGGGAGGTGTCTGGCTCAGCTAACGGTGTGATCTCCAGACGATGAGTTGGCCCCTGTGAATAGGTTCAGTGGTCACAGACATGGTTGGCAATACGTATTTTGAACTATTTAGCAACAACATCTTTTAAAAGCGTCGATAGGATAGTATTGATTTGGGTGGTGTCATGAACTATAACTTTAGTGGGCAAATAGATACGTTGCATTGACGTATATTTTCTTAAATGGTAGGTGAGATCAAGGGAGTAAAAAACATTTCATACCTCCCATTTGTAGGCGGCGTCCCGTATGGAGGTCTTCCCAGGTGGTATCCATGGCACCCGTGTCTTGACCTTTGCGGTAGGTCGCAGGACCGCTCCTTCAACCTTACTCTTACCCTAAAACCGACAGCAGTAAACTCAATAAGAAATACTTACATGTAGTGCAATACAGAACATTTCACACCAGCTGAATATACAGTATCATATTGCATAACATAAATCAGTAGACATTTTGGAAGACATTGAGAAGCACTGCAGAAGATATTGTCAGATTCATTTCAGAAATATATGGCAGAAGAATATTGACAGGAAACCAGGACATCTAATGAACTCTCAAATATTGAACCTGTGTTGTCCTGCCTGGACTCCTGCTCTTCTTCAAGTGCACATGTACGGGCGTGCTTTCATTCACGTGCACATGTAGAGGGGGTGAAGTTGAACGGGTCCTCATTGATTTTTTCTGGAAAAAAAAATGAACAGAGCAGTAAAAAAAGTGATTTACTAGTGCACTTTACTAACACACCTTTAAAAGTTACTGAAATAAAGGGAAGCAGAAGCTACAAAGACAGAGTGGAAGGCCTTGAGAATCTATGCAGAAAATACTTTGACTACTACAACAAATTCTGTACAAAGTATTTATTTTTAGCAATAGCACATTTTCTTGATTTTAAATAAATCCACCTGCAACAGACAGGTATTTTTATATAGGGTAGAGTGGGGTAATGTGAGCCAGTGAGAAAGTTGACCCACCACCTGTATCTGGGCAATCATACAATCTTTTTTCATGTAGCCCTGAATTTAGTTTGCATTCTCCAGTTTAGTCTTGCTCTGGAAGGGAAAACCATGTGGATGAAGTGGTAAGCATATGTTTTCACTAGGGATGCTCATATTGACTGTTTAACCGTTAACCGAATGTAAAACCGATTAATACTATCAGTTAAATGGTTAAGAAGTTATTTATTTTTTACATATATATATAGCCTACATTTGTTAAATCACGTGGCGCGTTGACACGCACAACCAGAGCCTGGCGCTTCGTTTTGAAAGGTGGGGAGATATAGGTAATGAGGAGCGAAATATACCGGCTGCCTGTTTTGCGTCTGCAACGCGTTCTTCATTTAAAATGACAACCCTTGGACATTTATGATGACTGTGATATTAACTTGCGCTTTAATTTTTTCATGTACAGAAACGTATAACGCTATCGTATTGGGAAGCATATATTATTTTATCGGCTATAATTCATCACGCTCCTGATGCATTATAGCCGACAAAATAATGTTACCTTAAAAACAACACACACAGTGATTGACAACACGCACTTTATTTTCGGAGAGGACCGTAATGAAATGGGTGCGCTCGGCAGATATTGTATAGTTAGTAACATAGTAGTAGTAGTTTATTTTGAACATGTAAAAAAAAAGAAAATATATATATGCATACAGTACATACACACACATATATATACATATATATATATATATACATATATATATACACATATATATATACATATATATATACACATATATATATATACATATATATATACACATATATATATATACATATACATATACACATATATATATATATAATAAAATTAAAACAACAGATAATAAAAAACATGTACATCAACACAATCTTCCAAAATCATTATAAGTAGTTCAAATACGAAATTCCCATGTTCAAAAAGGAGTAGGAAGAAGTACCCCCTTTTTCAATTTTTAATATCCTTTAGTTAAATTCAAAACATAATGCTTGGCAAGCATTATCAACATTTTGTTTTGTGTTAATGAAATATAGTCCTTATTTGCAGTAGGCCTCCTGTAAGCAACAACCTTGTTCCAGATTGTCACCGACGGTTTTCATTCTATAACTTGACAACTCGGTAAACACTGCATCAAGGCTACTTTCCTTTGATTGAAAACAGAAAGTGAAAACGTCTACGACAAATTTTCAGCTTCAATTACATTTTTTATTTAAAGCCAATTGAATCTTATAATCTTATCAGTTAAAGGTACAATATGTAATATCAATCAAAACAATAACAAAATACATACTTTGCATTAAAAGCAAACATCACTATACATATGTTATATATATTTCTTAGTTGTGTACTTACATTATCCTAAATGTTTCCACTAACTTTCAAATCCAGAGAAATTTGTAATATAATTCGAAGACACGGGACGTTTCATTTTGTTGCCCGTAAATGGCGTCATATAACCTGTGAATGCTCTAGATGTTCTAAGTTCCAGGGAGCCGCCAAACATAACGTGAATAAAGTTATAATTTTTTTAACAATATATTACTTTGTCAGTGAACATTTTCTCTGCCGGAGACGCTAGATTGGAAGGTTGTCATTGACGACGATAACAAAACCCATGATCCCACGCAACCTCCCGACGTCATCCAAGTAAATCTTTTGCTATTGTTTTGATTGAGAGCCCCCTGGCGGCCAAAAATTACATATTGCACGTTTAACGGTTAATAATCGGTTAACGAGTTCCTGTTGTCGGTCAGGAAAATTACCCGAAATGAGTATCCCTAGTTTTCACAAAAGAAAAAAAGAAATTGCCTGTCAAATATTTTTGGGGCATATCAGGTATAATCAAGTCTCACATCACAAGTAAATTTCTCAGTTTAAAAAGTTATATCAGATGTTGATGAACTGGCTGTGTGTTAAAAACATGTGACCGTTTTAGCAAAAGCATAGTTCTGCAGTAGGCAAACCCTAGAATATTATTGAACTGGAGGCCATTGCTCATGAGGAATGGACAAAAATTCCTTAGGAACGCTAGCCTGATATTCAGAACTGAATTTTACATTCTGTTTCACTCCATTATTCAGTCTGAAGTTACTTCCATTCAGTTTTTTCACAATGGCTGTTGTCAAAAACCTAGTAATTTCCTAACCAATTGTAAAAGTCTTACGTCATTTTGACAAGACCATCTACTGGCTAATGTAATGTGAACAAACTGCCTAACACCTGTTCATACAAACCGTCACATTACTGACATTTTTTAATAAAATAAATTAACGCCTTCAACGCAATTTCCTGCTGTGATTTTAGGGATGTTACTCTCTGGATTTTTTTTAAAACAGCTGCAATAGCAACATCCATGCTATCCGCTATCTTAATTTCTTCCATTGTTAGCCCTGCTGCTGTTGTCTCCATCTCTCAGGATCAGTTTAATTTCGTCACACCATTGTCCAACCCCGTCACACTATTGCCCGGTTGGTGAGGCGAACTGGTACAGTACAACTGAAGCAAGCAATGCCAGACCTTGAATCGGCCCCCAAAACTATTTTAAAAGTGGGAGTGGCTAGCGATTCAGTGACTGGAACCAGGCAACAGGAACGCTGTCAGAGGCTGGTGTCTGGCTATCTTGTTTGGAGCAGGTCATAACAGCAAAAGGGCAACTTTTACATTGCTGATACCGATTCGATTACTGAACTATGAGTACCGATCAGATACAGAGTACAGATCCGATACCAGTGTTTTAATGCTACATAATGTAAAACTTGCATCTTACCATTGTGGTGTCAGACTTTATAGAGACATTGGACATGTGTCTGAACTCTGAATGTCTGTAGTGAATCTAATTGTAGTTACATCTTTCAGCAAATCCAAAAGGTAATTTTACTCTACTGTTCGGAAGGGCTGTTTCAGACACATTGCATTAGCTAGGCTGGTGGATACCAACATTTTACCAGCCACCAGTGTATGCTTCTCTGATATAATGAGCACGCCTCTTGTCAGAATCCAATCAGAAACACAGACTCAACCAACACCCTCTCCCTTGTTTTTACTGACAGCCCAATCATCCAATGAGCGCTTAACATTCTGCTCCATATAACATTATCATATCATATTCGCATCATATTCCTCATTTTTGTAACTAAAACCGCTTTGACCTCAATATTTTCTACATTCACCAGCAGAAGGGCTCTTAATTCTGGGGAGGTAATGATCTTTTCTCATCTGTACTGCAGTGTACTGTATATGTCTATGAAACCACAGGCTAGATTTCCAACTGAATAGCTTGGCTTTATATATAACCTCGACTAATGTGTCAGATTTGTCATTGTCAAATCCGAGACATGAAATGCTTGATTTAATAACAAATAATAAAATGTATTATACAGTTTACAATCCACTCGCCACTGTGGCTGGTAGATTAGGCTAGGAAGGAACCAATGTCAAAAAGCACCCACATTTCCCACCCTGGTTGGAAAGTGAGAACAAATAACTTTTCTGTCCTTTTTTTAACCTTTGATACTGTCAGTTGGTAGTTTTTCATATTAAAATCAACCTAGAACCGTAACATGTAAACTTTTCATAAGCTAATACTGTAGCAGAGAGAATACATGTGCATGTCATGTTAAGTGTCTTTTTGTCTTGGGCCACCATTTAAAACAGATTATAGCTCTTTTGTTCACAGCCTAATTTTCCTGGAAACCTAGATAGACCACTATTTATTGTTATTGTAGTAAGCATACATGTACAATAATGGTTAACTTTGTTTTTGTTCTGAACGACCAATCACTACAACAACTCTCGTGTTTACTGAACCTTATTAGGACATGGTATCAGACCATGGTATCGGACTCCATATGCTGATACCCAATCCCGTATTTTTGGCTAGTATCTGACACATTTCCGATACCAGTATCGGAATCGGTGCATCCTTAATTAGGATGCTCGCCATAAAAGTGTTAATTCATTCTGAGAGTGGTGAAGTCATTATCAGATGCATTTGCAGTTGAATTTGGGGAAACCACTTGAAGTATTCATTGTGTTCAGCTATATCAATTGGTTTTGTTTGATTTGTTCACTGCAAATAGCTGACAGTCTGTACATTTTGAAAATAAAGCTAATTTGCAGTGGGGGTTTAATAATTTTGATTACAACTGTAAATCGGTGCTAAAATCATGTAGTGATGTATACTTTGCTTTATGTAAAAAAATGGCTCATTTACCCCACTCTGCCCTAAGTATCAAAATGTGGTGTTTACTCACTCATTTCTTTCATGTAATATTCGGTTTTGGTTAAATATTTGACAATATTTAGAATAAAATGTATGATAATCTCTGTAATGCCCTAATTTCAATCGTGGATCTATAATATCTCCAATTTCCGGTTTAATGTAAAGCCATTATTAGCACAACATGCATGAGGGCATCTTAAATGTCGTGATGTCAGTTTATTTACAGTGTAGAGAACACATGGCTAGGGTATCATTTTACCTAAGTAGCGATGTAGCTAAGCTACTGTAATTCCCAATATGAGAGTAAACTTAAGCCAGCGTGATCTTGTACAGTACACTAGTTGCACTTCTTTTTAAAACCATTTTTTCAGATGAAATTGTTAACAATAACAATTTTTTGAAAAAGCACTGGGAGGCTTAGTGTACCGCATTAGTTAGCTAGTTACAGTAAATAGACACAACACTAGCAAGCAGGATACAATTGCATTGAAATTGTTATTGATTAGCCGGATAGTGATGGTTAATTTGTTGGCAAGCTAAACCATATCCACATTCAGATCAGGCTTTGGTTAAACAGAATGAAGTGCCTGCTGTCTGAACCAGAGACGACATGCAATCTGTGCAGATTAAATAAATCAAACAATAGTTCGAGTAGCTACAAAATTCACTTACCATGTGAAAAACTAAATAGTCATCGAAATAATAGAGTATCGATATTGTGAAATATATGTTAGTTACTCTATCAACCTGCAAAGCGTCTCCTAAACACAATTCTTCCGGTAGAACTAGCGTACTAGAAAGTGATTGGCTCATTCAAAACGTTGCTGGGCTGTGATTGGCTCAACGAGCTGAGCTTGGTAGCCGTGAGTTCCACGTTGTTGGTAGCAACCGGGTCGTTCCCTAGAGACGTATAGCAAGATACTCCACAAGTAATTGCGGGTACTTCAGTTGTTGTTCTTTACTGTGTTACAGTATTTTACCAGGGGAGATGACTCAATGGCCTGGTCAGAATGAATGAGCCAATTGAAAGCTGGGGATGACTAATATTTTGTACCAATTTTTGGGGAGAATATCAGGTATAACTAATCTCACATCAAAAGTAATTTATCTCAGTTTAAAAAGTTATATCAAATATGTTGATTAACTGGCTGTGTGTAAAAACATGAGTGAATCAGCAAAAGCATAGCTCTGGGTTTCTAGACTAAGCATTTTTCTCAAAATTAGAGGCAAAATGAGAGAGACTTGGGGGTAAATTCAACCAGTGTTATGCTTTGTTTATTGGCTAAAAATGTTGATATTATTCCAAACATAAATTTGAGAGTCTATACAAAGACTCCCATTATCTATATCTTAATCCTAGAGACTTGGTAAACAATCTTTAGGTTTCAAAACTGTAGACCAATTAGTTGTAATATTTAGTTAATGAACACCAATATTATCAGCAGAATGGGGGATTTAATTGTTAATAATTATATTTAAAGTTATACTGTGCAATCCGGTTACTACAATAATAATAGTTAGTAGGCCTAATTGTTTTCTCAAATGGCTCAACTTACCCTGTCAGCTGGACCAACTTACCCCTCACATGGCCATATTGGAAATTTGTCCAAGACAGCAGGGTGAACACTTTTACTCTTGAATTGGACCTGGGGATCTTTAGTGACCAGAGAGTGTCAGGACACCCCGTTTAACGTCCCATTCGGAAAACCGCACCCTATGCAGGGCAGATGTCCCCATCACTGGGGCATTGGGAATGATCTTTAGACTTGAGGCAACAGTGCCCCCTACTGGCCCTCCAACACCACTTCCAGCAAGAATGCTTAGGCTAATGTAGATTATTAACAGCAGAGAAAATACATAAGTCATTAAAAACTCTTAAATGCAATGTCATATAACTCTGGTTGCTCTTCAAATGCGCACAAGTTTTTGGGGAGTTTCCTGAGCATATCGCCTCAACTTTGTTCCTGCTTTTCTGTCTTTCCACTTACCCTTGCCCCTTTTTCCCACCAACTTTTCTGGCCCCTCCTAACTTGGAAGGACTGGGAGAAAACAAGAGTAACAGTGGCTCGACCGCGGCTCTTGTGTGCTCTTCCAGTCCGGCGGACCAGCCTAGGAAGCGAAGACCCGGGGAAGGAGGAGTAACAGTGGCTTGACCGCGGCTCTTCCTGACCCCCGGTTCACGGACAAGGTCAGAGAGCAGAAGGACTGAGGAGAAAGGGAGAGTAATAGTGGCCTGACCGCAGCCTGACCTGACTCTTCAGTCCACGGAACACCTCAGAGAGCTATTCCCTTTTCCCCACACAACTCAGTGTTTCCAGACCAGCCTACCAGAGGCTGCCGAGGTCGGAGCCAACAATGGACAAGGGACAACAACACCAGCAACAGCACCAACCAAAAGACCGCAATCCATGATGACCTGCCTGGACTTCAGGGAACTTCAGGGAAGATAGGACTGATCTAAACTGTCTGGCTAAACCCCCAGAACCTGCAGAAACATTTGAGGTCAGTTTTAAAAATGCACAGCTACTGGGAAGATTTTGGTCAACATTCAATGACTCCCAGAACTCACACCCATTCAACAAATTTAAAGCATTTCCATTATCTGAAACTCAAAACAAAGTAGTTGCTGTTAACTTTTATAACAAATGCATCCATGAAGACGACATAGAAACATGGTTAAACAGATTCGCAAACGTAAAATCAGCAGCCAGGAGGGTCCTGGATAAAGACCAGGTCTGGACCGGGGCATTAAAATGGCTGGTTCATTTAACAACAGATTCAACAGGGGTGGGTGAAGTCCGCCAAATGCCCAGCACAAAAATGCTGGGAGACAACAGAGGCTCCGTCCACTACTATTGCATGCCAAAACTGTACAGGAATTACCGTAGTCTGCACTGCCTGCAAAATCTGTCAAGCATCACATCCAACTTTAGAATGCACCAACACCAGACCATGTAACCTGTGTGGGATTCTGGGGCACATCTTCAGGACATGTCCTAGTTCATATGCTGGCAGGGCGAGAGCAGGTGGGCCAAACACACGCACCCCACAATAATCTTCTCAACCCCCCAACGCCACGACCTCCTCCACCAACCGACAGTGAGAACTTAGAGCAACCAGACAGAAGAGACACCATTACCAATTCAGACACCAGCTTCCACAACCCCCCACACCCATACACCCTCAGTTAAAGAGGAGCCGGAACAAACTTTAGAAACACAGCCACAGACATCAGATGAGGAGGAGGAAGACGAACAACAAAACTGGTCTCATACGTCTGGCAGAAAGTTCTACATTTGAGGCAATAAAATAAATGTAGCTGTCAGTGTGCTCACTTCCATCCCGCAGGCTGGAGTATATATTTTTCAAACGTTTTTTCATTTGAGGCAGTGCGCATAGGAAAATGTAACAACCTACTGTATTGTAAATAATCAATTCATTATAACAAAGATCTTCAGTGGCCAAGCACTAATATTGATACCTGTGTAGTAAAACCATTAATTTAAATATCCAGCATCATGTGACTTCATAAGAATAACAATTAACTTTAAGCTTGAAATATTTTTTTGTACATAATACTATAACGGGATCAACAAATCCATATGTAAGCTATGATAAAGTTGCATTTGTCAAATTAGTAACATTTAGTCAGACTATAAGTCGTACAATTCTGTGAGTCTTTAGTCTCTGTAGCAGCGGTTCTCAATCCTTGTCCTGGGGTCCCACAGCCGTCTCACAGTTTTGTTGTAGCCCTAAACTAGCTCCCCTGATTTCAGCAGCCAAGAGCTTGATGAGTAGTTGACAAGTTGATTCAGGTGTGCTAGCTCTAGGATAGATCTAATACATGGAATGACTGTGTGACCCCAGGAAAAGGATAAAGAACCACTGCTCTACAGTGATAAGCAAGCATACGCAAATCCTAGAACGAAACCATACTAAATAATAGAGTAATGTGCCTGTGCCCTAAAGAACAATATATACGATTCAGGTACTAGTACCAAGCATATACAGGTCCTTCTCAAGAAATTAGCATATTGTGATAAAGTTCATTATTTTCCATAATGTAATGATAAAAATAAAACTTTCATATATTTTAGATTCATTGCACACCATCTGAAATATTTCAGGTCATTTATTGTTTTAATACTGATGATTTTGGCATACAGCTCATGAAAACCCAAAATTCCTATCTCAAAGAATTAGCATATTTCATCTGACCAATAAAAGATGTGTTTGTAATACAAAAAAAAGAAAAAGTCAACCTTCAAATAATTATGTTTAGTTATGCACTCAATACTTGGTCGGGAATCCTTTTGCAGAAATGACTGCTTCAATGCGGCGTGGCATAGAGGCAATCAGCCTGTGGCACTGCTGAGGTGTGATGGAGGCCCAGGATGCTTCTATAGCGGCCTTAAGCTCATCCAGAGTGTTGGGTCTTGCGTCTCTCAACTTCCTCTTCACAATATCCCACAGATTCTCTATGGGGTTCAGGTCAGGAGAGTTGGCAGGTCAATTGAGGACAGTAATACCATGGTCAGTAAACCATTTTCCAGTGGTTTTGGCACTGTGAGCAGGTGCCAGGTCGTGCTGAAAAATGAAATCTTCATCTCCATGAAGCTTTTCAGCAGATGGAAGCATGAAATGCTCAAAAATCTCCTGATAGCTAGCTGCATTGACCCTGCCCTTCATAAAACACAGTGGACCAACACCAGCAGCTGACATGGCACCCCAGACCATCACTGACTGTGGGTACTTGACACTGGACTTCAGGCATTTTGGCATTTCCTTCTCCCCAGTCTTCCTCCAGACTCTGGCACCTTAATTTCCGAATGACATGCAAAATTTGT
>JACXGM010009632.1:9275-27414 GCA_016801145.1 Umbra pygmaea | reverse complement strand
GTTCCTCCGTCAATGCTTTCCAAACTTTCTGCTTCTTTTTTGCAGGATCAGCCATGACGATAGTTTGAAAACTCCATCTATACCTTGTTCTTATAGCTAGCCGAAGCCTGTGTGTGCGCACTGCGCAGTGGTGCCGTAAAGCTTTTCGTTATACCGCGAGACCTGATATCACGCGATAACTTCCTGAAGCTGAGGCCTGCGATCGCCGACTCAAAGTTGCAAGTGTGGTTTTTCAGCTCACAGACACTAGGGGGGAGCGATACGACCAAAAATAAACTCGAAAGAAGTCATACAACCATTCCATTGACTTTGAAGCTGTTCAGTTAAGGTAAATTAAGCTAAATAAACTGCATAGTTCCCCTTTAATATATATTTTTTTATTTTATGACTTATTAATTCGTTATATCAATATAACAAAGATCGTTTTATAGAGATAAAGAATTAATATTGTGCTCGTCTTGAATTCAAACTAATGCGCTGCAACGAACGGCTTCCGTAGTGCAACTGGCTGTAGCTGTAGCCTACCGCACTTCGTTGAAGTTAGACAGAAACTGGCAGATTGGCGGTTTGCGGTTCAATAGATCATTAGCGAAACGTTTTCATTACACAATAAGCAGCTCTATCTAACCTTAGTAAGGTAGACAACAAGCTACAAAACGGGTTTCATCCGAAAGAATGTGGATAAATGAAGTGCAGCAATGTGAGCGTTCTGCCTTCAGCCGAACGTCTAGGCACCGTGTACAAAGTGCAAAATCGAAAGTTGATACAAACATACATTTCAATGGCTTCACTGTTATTGAGTCTATTGCTTCCAAAATCACTCCACACATCTAGGGCCTCCCTATCAACTTACTACAACTGCTAAATTTTGAAAAGAGTGTAAATTTGGTGTTCAGGTAGTGGACAATGTATGTGTATACATGTATACATACTGTGTCTTAATGAATGATCAACTGATAGGGAACCACCAGAAGTTTCACCTAGTGAATACTTAAATACTTATACTAGGCTAGAATAGTGGGTAGGTGTTTTATGCTTTCCTTCCACGTGAGCGATTCTTTTCTTTATCAACCTAAACATTTGTCAGATCTGCTCTTCGAGATAACGAATTAGGGAAATGTGACCCATTTGAAATCAAAACTTCTTCACAAGGGTTAACTACTTTTATAGCTATAGAATATGCGTAACATTTAATAAACTTGCTTAAAGTCTATGGGTGACAGGGCTTTTTCCTCCTATGAACCTGTCCTTTGGATTTCTCTGCCTGTTGAACTTAGGGAAGCACAGTCTTATGCCATTTTTAAAAGTCAACTCTAGACTTATTTTTTAAAACTTGCTTTTACCTGTTGATGTTTTTAAATTGTTTATTGTATGTATGTACACCGCTTTGAGAAGCTGACTTTCAAGGCGCTTTATAAAATAAAGGTTATTATTATTATTATTATTAAACATGTGATTCCTTCCTCTTCAGATACTGGTACCAACGGCACAACGGGACAAAGTCAGAGCCTGATAACCGGACCCAGGAAGACCCATCAGGGGAGCACTGTGCTGCTGTATATAGTGTTGACAGTGGCACACCTGCGTGGTTTGATGAATCTTGTAGGGATATCAAGGCATTCGTCTGTGAGACACTTGGTGCCAGTTCTGGTCTTTAAAGGTACAATATGTAGCTTTCAAAACAATAACAAAAGACACACTTTGCATTAAAAAAGCAAACATCACTATACTTACATTATATATATTTGTTAGTTGTGTACTTACATTATCCCAAATGTTTCCACCAACTTTCAAACACAGGGAAATTTGTAATTTAATTTGAAGACGTAGGATGTTTCATTTTGTCGCCCGTCAATCGCGTCATATAACCTTTGACTCCTCTAGTCTACTCCTCCAGGGAACTGCCAAACATAACGTGAATAAAGCAATATTTTTAACAATACATTACTTTGTCAGTGAACATTTTATCTGCCGGAGACGCTAGATTGGCATGTTGTCATTGACAACGACAACAAAACCCATGATCCAATGTTACTTCTCGACGTCATCAAAGTACATGTTTTGCTATTGTTTTGATTGAGAGACCCCTAGTGGTCAAACACTACATATTGTACGTTTAATTGTATTCAAAAGATCTCTAGTAACCTGCACTAATGATGGCCACTAGAGAGCAGTATAACACAGTTACATACCTCTTGTTCTCCCTCTGTGTTTCATGACATACAGTAGGACTAAGGAATTTGCTCATTAACTTAAAGCAATGTAAAAAATCTGTGAAATTTTAAATGAATACAGAGGCATAAAAAAATTGTATTGCTAGCCTGCTATACTTTCAGCTATACTCTGACTGCTTGCTTTACAATACATAAATATGATTTCTTTAACCAACAATATCACTATCCCAACCACGATAAGCATGCCAAGCTAATCTGGGGCACATTTTAAAGAAGATTAATAAAGTCAATGTGAAATCTGACGTGATGTTTTTTTTCTGCTGTTCCTGTGCAGCTTTCCGCTGGTGTATGTAGTGGACTAGAGACAATGACAAAAGATAGGTATATATCTGAAACTCTCTCTTCATTAATTGTGAAGACTTTGGTGATGTTGTCTACACTACTGCTTCCAACTCTGCTAAAGAAATTGGATTTAGTATTCCACATTGCCATCTGTTTTGTTACCAATGCCCCATACAACACCCACCACTGCATCCTCTATTTACTACGAGGGCACTCGTTACACACCCGGCGCCTAAACCACTGGTATCACCTCATCTACAAATTCTAATTACTAGGCAAAAATCCACATTACCTAAGCTCATTAATATCCATAGCATCACCCACTTTTAACATATGCTCGAGCAGGTGTATCTCCCTAGTTGTTACAAAAGCCTGCACCTCATTTGGCTGCCTCTCCTTATAATTCTCTGCTGCTAACGATTGGAACAACTTACAGAAAACCCTGAAACTCGAGTCCACCATCCCCATTACTACCTTTTAAGGCATTACTTTCAAATCTACTAAATGAACGCTGCACATGTTGACCCTACCCGCTCTCTTTGCCTGTTTATGCCCTAGCGTACTCTTCAAAGCCTTAATGCATATTACACATAATCAACCACACAGCTTTCTTTGTATAATTAGCACATTACCATTTTCAGCAATGTTCATCATGTTACCTATCCTAGTGTTATTTCTCTTGTACAGCCACTTTACATTCCAATAATCTACCTCTCTATTCTTAGACCATATTTGCACTACATTTACAGTATTTTTTATCTAACCTATTACCGTTTATATGTGGAACTGTAAACCTGAATGTTTGTACTGCACCCACGTGTCAGTATTCACTCCCGACAACATCTGGGCATGCTCCTGATGACTGAGACGGTGGATAGCTCCTGGACAGACTGTGGCGCTAATTTAAGAGGTTCTCAATTGTAGTCAATGCCTACAGATGCCTACAAACTCTGGCCATCTGAGGCCGAGCACTGTCCTGCACCAGGAAAAACCCAGGGCACACTGCATCAGCAAAAGGTCTGAAAATGTATTCCCAGTACCTAACAGCAGTCAGGGTACAGTTGTCCAGCATGTGGAGGTCTGTGGGATCCTCCAAAGATATACCTACCCAGACCATCACAGACCCACCACCAAAACTGGTCATCCTGGATGATGTTGCAGTCAGCATAGCGTTCACTAGCAGGGGCGCTGCTAAGGATTTTGGGCCCCATGAAAAGAATCTTGACAGGGCCCCCAACACAGCTGAGACAAGGCTTCTCTGGACCCCATCTTAGTCATGGGCCCCGAGAATCGTCATCCTTTACCCCCCCTTTACAGCGCCCCTGTTCACTAGTGATGGTAGTTTGAAACTGAAGCTTCAAAACGTGCTTCAAAACATTAACTTCAATTCCATTTGAACCACTGCTCCGAATCTTGCTTTGGTATGGAAAAATCATGTGACATATGATGTCCGAAGCAATAACTGCTTCACTGTCTGAATGAATCACCTGAGTGTTTCGCAGCGGCACAGCCACACGCGAAACAGTCAATGACAGTATGAAAACAGTCAGGACTCAGGTGCTGCCACTGCAACTGGCACCGCCTCGTTTCGAGTCTGAATTCTAGCGCGCTCAAAGCATAAAAACCTTAATGCACAACATTGCTTTTGGTTCGTACATTGACAAGCATTCGTTTTTCGTATCGATTTATTGTTATTACCATGGAAACATCTAGGAAGAGAGGTTGTTCTGGCATGGGAAAACTTTATTCTGATCGCTCCTGATAAGGTGCGCTGGCTGTTAAATATTATTATAAAATATTAGGCTAAAAGTAAAGGTATAGAATTGTAACTATCAGCAGCCTATAGTAATAGCTGTCTCAAGTGTGTATAAAAACATTTTGCATACTTTATACCTATAGGCCTATTTGATTAGTGTAGCCATTAGGTTGTGAGGAAAAAAGTGTGGAAAAAAAAATGTTCCTTAATAAATATCTTTGAGTGTTCCCTATCCAACCTACCCCTGGCCATAGTTACGCAAGCACACATAACGTGTGCTATAGTTTCCCAGCACATCCTCCGTTTCCCCAAGCACAATATACACAAATTAATCAGTCTTTATTTGTAAAAACAATTATATCCTATTGTTAGTATACATGTTGCACTTTGTGTGTGTGGGTGTGTGTGTGTGTGGGGGGGGTGGGGATAGGTGCATGCACTAGATTTATTTCATCTTAAAGCCTCTTGATAATTTAGATGGAGCTTTGGCACTTCACCAGGCGAGGTCGCTGTTACTGAAGTTTCGAGTAATGAACCCATTTTCCAACCAATTGTTCTAAGTGGTTCAGAGCTTCACCAAACCTTAATTTGCCCATCAATAGCGTTCAACATGGCGTCTCCAGACTCTTAAATCTGTCACATGTGCTAGGTATGAACTTGCTCTCTTCTGTGCAGAAAATGGGGCGACAATAGCGGGCCTGTCAATTTTGGTTTAGAGCTGCATGATTCTGGGATGTGAGCACAGGTCCCACTAGAGGACATCGGGCCCTCACGCCACCTGGCAGTGCTTCCCCTGTTCCTCCTCACACAAGGGAGCAGATACAGTCTTGCTGCTGGGTTGATGCCCTTTGACGGGCCTGCCCAGGTCTCCTTGTGTTACCGAACCATCTCTTGGTATCTCCTCCATGCTCTTGAGACTGCACTGGGAGTCAAAGCGAACAATCTTGCAATGGTAGGTATGTATGTGACATCCTGGAGGAGCTGGACTAAATGTGTTAATCTTGAAACTTGAAAACGAACTCTCTTTCAAAGAAAAGGTTATACATTATCTTCCAACAGGAGGCAATCTGAGGATGTATGCATCTTATTACGTTAAACACAAATGGGTAAATACTGAATAATTCACCTGAATGATACAATGGCTGAGGAAAAAAATACAGATTTTCAGTAAGTAGCCTTGAACAATAGTGATTAACAAAAGCAGCAGCTGTCCTTTTGGGACCCACATTTCCACAGATATTTTAGTTGAGGATCAGCCATTGCATGTTTTATAAAGGGAAATATTTATTGTATTAATTTGCACTAACTTTATCAGACCTCCTGGACATACTTGGATACGGGCAGGGATTTGAACCCTGACCAATGTGATGCAATTATTGCTGATGCAGTGACTCAGATCACTTTAGATTTTCAGTCCAAAATTGTATTTCTTTGTGTGTAAATCGTATTCAAAATAACTGTTATATTGTAAAATTATTAACAGGTCAACAGTGTTAAATACATTGTAAAAAAATATTTGAATTTACAAGGTTTTTGTAAAAAAAACTACTGAGCAATACTGTTGTGACGGGTTGTGTGTGGATGGATGCAATGGTTTTCTGTAGTGTGTTCCTCCTCAGAAGAAAAAATTAAACAAACTAAAACCGAAGTTCTGCAGGTGGGCTAAAAACATTCAGGATATAGGTCCTATACATCTCTACCTTAGGTAGACATTACATTAGGTCACAATTCTTTCTATATGTAAGGATATTTCCCTTCATCATCAGGTATTGTTTTTCCTTCTCCAGCTTGGTCATCTCATGGGTTATAATCTAGTTCACCTGTTTCCTGTTTATATAGGAAAGCACAAGCCAATCAGTGGGATGGCAGGTGAAAAAGATCAGCCTCATTAGACACACCACAATACTTATCCCGGCCACCAGATGTCTCCCTACACTGTAGAGTTCAGTTTGGACTCAAACTGGGCCTGGATTTCACTCAACTCTTCACACTGTATTTTATTGAAAAGTTAATGTGTATGGTAAATCACTTTTAAATTTTACTGTTAAAAATATAATGTCAACATATAAAGCATTACAGTAGGTTTCATTAGATTTCACCATCCATAATTTTTGTTTGTTTATAAAGTAAATAATATTATAAATAACAGATATATTGCAGTAACTGTGGTTAAGGAGTCCGACTTGTAGTTCAGAGTTTGCTGGTTCATTTCCCGACTGTACCAAATGTTGTTGTGTCCTTGAGCAAAGCACTTAACCATAAGTTGCTACAGGGGACGTCCCTGTACTTACTGGATAAGAGCAAATGCTAAATGATTAAAATGTATATGTAACCGTAAAAAACAATGTATTATTTTGATTTATTTTTTTATTCTTAAACATTTTGACATGATCTTTGCTTGAAAGTGTTAATTTTTAGGTTTGTTTTACTGTTTCTATTGACAGAACTGTAGCAAACTGAAATTAAAGAGAAAAGTATTTAGGGTGAGACAGTGGAAAAGTGCAGACAGTAAACTAAGGCAGTGTTTGAATCTCTGTCACCAATGGGTAGAGTGGTTTTGAGTTCAAAACTTTGACCAACACATCAAACTACAGCATTCAATGGAAGTAGTCTATTTTCACAGGGCCACTGAAGTGGTCCGTCATTGCACGCTGAATTTAATGTTCTCTGCATGGTTAAAACATGACAGAAGTTCCCTATACAGTCAGTGTTATCGTGTCTCAGGTGGAGCCTTTTGAAAACAATTAGATAAATCTCCCCCATTACAGCCTTGCTGAAGCACCTCAAGATCATCACTGATGCTCCACCAAATTTCACAATGGTTGTGAGACACCCCAGCTAGCCAGAAGTGTCGGCCCAGGGCCGGATCTGGGCCGACACTTCTGGCTAGCAGGGACTGTGGCTTGTAGGCCTCTCCACGTCTCATCTAACCATTAGATGACCAGGAGTTGTGCACTGGCGAAAATTTGACTCATCAGAGAAGATGAGCTTACTCCAGTCTTTTACGGTCATGTCAGATTTGTCTTTGTGAAGGATGCATGAATCAACCCACGTACAAGTTGTCCTGGAAGAAATCTTGCTTCCGTCTGCATTGAAAATGTTCCCTAAGTTGGACAATTCTCCATTTCACACAGTCAGGTCAATTAATGTGTAGATGAAGGACCTCCAGATCAAGACCCTGTTATGGCCACCCCAAACTGCAGACCCGAACCCCATTTAAATATAAAATCCAGAAGGGACATCATTTTGAGGCTAGCCCCTCTCTCGCAATGTCTTATGGTACATGGAAAAGTATTAATACGCATGCGCAGACTTTGATATTTATTTTCTGGGGATTTTTTCCCCATTTTCCTCCCTTCCCAATTCCCTCCAATCCTGCCTTGTCGGCAGCTCTGCAACTCCTTGGACAGATCTGTAGGATAGTGAAGGGCGCACATGGTTCATCAAATTATTCAATGTGTAAAGAAATAGTGTCACAAAAATCATGACATCATATGCCAAACATGGGCAAATTGCATTGTCAAAGAGGAACATTGTTCACATGTCAAGGCTGACTAACAGGATGAATAAATATTAAGAGGATATTTGTGTCTCAGTCTAAACATTAAGAAAATGGGAGAGAACTGCTCAACTCTTGATTTGAAAAAATACAAAATATCTTCAATCATGAATATGTATACAATGCAAGGCAAAAAGAACGGTACTCACAACTGAGATTAATGTCCTTCAATCATTTTAATAATACGCAGTAGTCGACAAACTAACATGTTTCGGCCACCGCACTACAATAAATGATGCCAAGCCCACTTATTTTTACAAACGTTGACGAAGGCGGTAACTGAAACGCGTACGTTTGTCGACTACTGCTTATTATTAAAATGATTGAAGGACATTCATCCCAGTTGTGAGTGCCGTTTTTTTGTCTTTAAGTCTAAACATTACACAGAATTTAATCGTGACCTCTGTCTTAGTCTAAACAGAAACATTGTGCAGTTTATTAAGTTGGAATATATAGCAGGGTTGCCATTTTGAAAGCAAATACAATAAAGTCCAACTCAAAAAGAAAAATAGCTTGTTGTGAGGAGAGCAAAACCCGGACCCCTGAGCATTATAATAAAGTAATAAGGTATTTCTTCATATTACCTGACCAGTTTACATTAGAACAAAGTCCAAGGATGCTTTCAGCCAACAACGTCTGCTGCCATCTGTTAACTATGGTGGGGGATCTGTAATGGTGTGGGAGTCATTCGTTTTGATGTTTTGATTCACACAGTTCAGGACTTGTATGACAGCATTCAAAGTAATGTAATGGTGTGGGAGTCATTCGTTTTGATGTTTTGATTCACACAGTTCAGGACTTGTATGACAGCATTCAAAGTAATGGAGCAGCTCCACCCACTATTATGACCATGATACTAATATATTGTAAGGGGTTTCCATTACTTAGTCCACCCCCTGTATGTTATTTTACAATTTCTTCTTAAATTTGCTAACTGTAGAATAACCGTTGACAAACACCGTGGCAGTACTAGTTGTGTCCACATTGCAATTCTTGTTCAAGATGATAAATATGCACTGCATAGAATAGGTAAATATTTTTCCATCTAAACTGCTGTTTTTGTTTTTTGTAATATTATTAATATACATATTCTACAGCTTTTGGAAGCTGATAACTGAAGGAGAACTTTTATGTTTTTACTCTGCAAAATGTTACATGGGTCAATGACGTGACGCCTACATTTTCTGTCCGAACGCATTTCTTTCAGGTTTAAATGTAAAGAAAAATACCATGTATATGTAGTACCTCTCCTATATATTTTCTCTCTTTAACATTTCAAAAACCATTAGTTATTTGATATTTTTCTGTTATTTAAAGTTTTAAATTTTCATGTGGTACGACCGTCTGGCAATGACTGCTCTCTTAAATACTTCTTTGAAATTAATTTGCAGTAGTCGACAAACGTACATGTTTTGGCCACCGCACTACAATAAATGATGCCAAGCCCACTTATTTATACAAACGTTGACCCTAAGTCTTCTCATATTATTATTTTTCCCTATTTAGCATGATTTCCAAAGTGTTTTGTAGCCCTGTACTAAATAACACAGCATTTTGTATGTATATGTCCATTATAATATACAAACAAACTTTGTCAGAGGATGTCCATTTTGTGTAATATCATGTGGGGCAACCATCAAGAAATTACCACTTTGGGACTTTGATGTTGAAATCCATTCAAAGACAGGAAGTTAAATGATATACTAGTTTTCCACTAGCAGGTTTGTAACTCTCTTAAATACTGAGAAAAAACCTTTTTAACAGCTGGTATGTAGTTGCCACATTTGGATATCATGTGCTATGACCTCAAAAAAACAATGAATAATAAGTTATTTCTTAAAATCTGTATTTTTATTATAAATTTCATATTTGCATTTTGTGTTATGACTCTCACACTCCCTCAAACGGGTCACTGGAAGTTCAACATTGCACCACATGAAAAAAAAAAATGTTGCTCTAGATAAAGATGGCCTAGGCTATAAGAAGATAACTAAGACCCTGAAACTGAGCTGCAGCACAGTGGCCAAGACCATACAGCAGTTTAACAGAACAGATTCAACTCAGAACAGTCCTTGTCATGGTCGACCAAACAAGTTGAGTGCACGTGCCCAGCGTCATATCCAGAGGTTGACTTTGGGAAATAGACGTATGAGTGCTTTTAGCATTGCTGCAGCGGTTGAAGGGGTGGGGGGTAAGCCTGTCCGTGCTCAGACCATATGCCGCACACTGCATCAAATTGGTCTGCATGACTGTTGTCCCAGAAGAAAGCCTCTTCTAAAGATGATGATCAAGAAAGCCTTGCTGTAGACAACGTGTTAATTCTGACCCTGCAGCAAGATTGGAATACCTTGCTAGGAGAAGAGAGGTTTATATTACAACTATACATAAAGCAATTGGAAGTATATGATGAGCTTCCGTATGTAAGTCAGGTCCTTGATGTTGTGTTAGAGGAAGTCCAGGTTATATTACAGGTTTATATTACAACTATACATAAAGCAAATGGAAGTATATGATGAGCTTCCATATGTAAGTCAGGTCCTTGAGGTTGTGGTAGAGGAAGTCCAGGTTAGGTGCATGGGGCAGTCGGTTGAGAAATACTTATTCTTGTGTCCACAAATTCCAGATGTCATTTAATATCGAAATAAATATTTTCATGGTGTCATCTCAGAACCTGAGCCCTCACCTTCACAATAATCTAAGTTGAGCAGCCAAGATTGGGAAAAGTTCAAATATGCCTGACGTAAAATCCAAATAACCATCAGTAGCATGATGAAATGTTAGGTGATGAAGTTAAATAAAAGTTATGTTCAAAACAAGGCCACTAATGTGTGCTACAATTATAAATGTATGTAACGAGATGTTTATTTTTGAAAATGTTTATGAAATGTTTATAAAAATTCCGTACATTTAAAAAAAAATCTGGTTTAAATCTTTTTTCTATGGAATTTATTGTTTATTGATGTCTTTTTATAATGTAATGAACTCTTCATGTCATTTGGAGCAACCACTCATCATGTGGTGCGACCAATAATGGCAATAACTGTATTAAATATAAAATAAAATACTATATTTTTGTGGCTGAAATATTAATCACTGATAAAATATGCTTAAGTGAATGGTATTTTTAAAACATTTGTATCAGTTAAATGCAATTTACAGGAAAAATATGTCCTGATCTACTTCAAAGAAGGTGACCGTGACAATATAGAACAGAAATACGAGATAAATGTTAACAAAAATTCAAAAGTAATGCAAATACTTAGTTTCTTAACACTTTATATTACTGAAAAATTCTAAAACAAATGCTAAGCATTTTAAAGAAATGAATTAATTTAAAGTTAATTCACGGTCGCACCACATGACATTTTTTAAGGCCACGCCCAATTAATCCATATAAAAATACATTAAAATCACTGAATAGAACATTTTAATATGAATGTATATTTAAAAAACACTCTTAATGAGTGAACAATTGTAATACATATTCTTATTTTTTGTATTTTAAAAATGGCCTGTTGTAAATCCTTATAAGTCATTGACCCACATATTGCAGCTTTGAGATTAGTAATACTTGTATGAATGGAACTGACTTCCGGCTTGACCACAAGTTGGTAAACCACTGCAGAAACCATGGCCTGCTTGCTTCCTTCCATCCTCTGTCTGCAAGCTTTCATTTTCAATAATAACACATTCTAACTGACCCAAGTGATGATTAAGCTGATTGTGATTCTTCCTTCTACTGCAGCCTGCCTTAGACTTACAACTTTTATCTCCCCGCTGTCTGTCTCACTAGTAGTGCAATCTACAGTATATAAAGGTAACCTACTGTAGGTATTTAGTAGTTATCAAGTCATCATGTTTGTGATCCTGCTTTGTTTGTAACACTGAGGTGAGAACAGCACTGAACTGTTATGCTGTAACACGTCAGACTCTTCTTCCATTAAGAATGACTCTAAGTAATAGTACCTTCATGTAGAATATGTAACAGTAATTACTACACTGATTTTAAATAGACATACGTCATAAGTAAAAATATCGATGTCAAATGGAGTGCTTCCTGTATAAAAGTTAGACTCTGTTCCTGTAAACTGGAAATTGAAATGTATACAACTTATTCTGTAACTGAAGGCATCGTAACTACTTTACAGATTTGAAGTATAGAGACGATCTTTATATGTACACCATCATTAAATAATACATCTATTTTTATGCTTTAAATCCAGCTTTATATGAGGTTTTAAGAATAGGTTCAATTTAACTCTGAATTCCATGACATAGAGTAAGACATTGTTGGTAGAATAAACTAATTTAGTTAAAAGGTTGGGAAATTATTTAGAACCAGGCGTTGGTGAACAGTATGAAAAAGGAACCTTAAAATAGCCATATCGTGTGATTACTTGTCAGAATATGTTACAAAGGACACCAAGTTATATCAGGAGGTGTATTTCAACATATTCTAATACGATTTCATGTTACTTAAAAGCTGTCTGTTCCTCTTTAAACACAGCATGAACCTGCATGAAACCTAACCCCATAACTGTTGTCCAGAGAGCATAATGGATGGAACCAACTATGAAAATGATGTTTTGGTATTCTCTCCTAGAAGACATGCAGGCAGAAGTGGTGAGTGTTTTATGTGTACAATCTACAGTGTTTTTCAATATTGTGAAATGTATCCATTTTACACAGGACTAGTCTACATTGTAAAAACTTGTTTTGTACATTTACTATAATTAAAACAAGGTTACCATTCATTACTGTGAAAAGAACTGGGCCCGGTTCCCCAAAACGTTCTTATCGCTAAGTAGTTCTTAACCTAATTAGGTTAAGAACTACTTAGCGATAAGAATGTTTTGGGGAACCGGGCCCTGTGCATTAAGGTAAAAGTCTGGCCACACAGATGCCAGAAAAGAAACTGTTAAATACCAGACAAGTATTCTTAAAAAATAATAAATATCCTACATGGAAAGTATATTCCTATACACTGTACATTGCATATTTTATAATTTTTACAGGGATTACAATGAGGATTTGACAAGTTAAGCCTCCACAATGCTTGAAAATAGGCACACGCATTTCCGTCTTTGATATAATGTATTTTAAGCAGTGCTTCTTTGTGTATCATTGTCATTTTTTCTTATTGTTGAAATATCAAGTAATACTTTTTTACAATAGCCAATTTAAAATTACTATACCCACCCCACACACACGGGTCTGAGGGTGGCGCTGCCCTCTGTTGGACCCCTGGGCTAAGAGAAGATTACAAACCCTACTCTTCCAATGATGCAGTTAACTGCAATGCAATGTACAGTTGTGCTCAAAATTTGCATACACCTAGAAAAAGTATAATAGATTTACCATTTTTAAAGACACATGAGTGAGCAGGCAAAACTTTCTTTTTTATTTCTCATGGAAATCAGGTTCAACTGTAGGTCATAACAGAATAGCACAATCTTGAAACAAACCATGGCAATGATAAGATAATTTAATTAAAATACCCCTGTTCAAAAGTCTGCATACCTTGAGTTTTCAATAGAGTGTATTGCCCCCTTTAGCATCAATGACATTTGTGATAGTTGCCTATGAGGCCCCGAATTCTTGCAGGAGGTTTAGCTGCCCATTCATCTTGGCAAAAGGCCTCCAGGTCATGCAAAGTCTTTGGTCATCTTGCATGAACCGCACGTCTGAGATCTACCCCAGAGTGGCTCGATGATATTAAGGCCAGGAGACTGTGATGGCCACTCCAGAACCTTCACCTTTTTCTGCTGTAACCACTGGAGGGTCAACTTGGGCTTGTGCTTAGGGTCATTGTTGTGCTGGAAAGTCCAAGAGCATCCCATGCACAGCTTTTGTGCAAAAGAATTGTCTGCCGGTATTGTCTGATAACATGCTGCATTAATCTTGATATACATTTTCACAAGGTTCACTGTGCCTTTATAGCTCACCTCCCCCCAAAACATCAGTGAGCCACCACCATGCTTCACTATGGGGATGCTATTCTTTTCATTATAGGCCTTGTTGACCCCTCTCCAAACATAAGCCTTATGGTTGTGACCATAATGCTCTATTTTGGACTCATCACTCCAAATTACAGTGTGCCAGAAGCTGTGAGGTGTGTCAAGGTGTTGTCGGGGATATTGTAACAAGGCTTTTTTGTGGCACTGTCACAGTAAATGCTTCTTTCTGACATCTCAACCATGCAGCTCATTTTTGTTCAAGTATCATCATATTGTGCTCCTTGAAACAACCACAACATCTTTTTTCAGAGCCGACTGTATGTCTCTCGAGGTTACCTGTGGTTTTTCTTTGTATACCGAACAATTCTTCTGGCAGTTTTTGTTGAAATCTCTCTTGGTCTACCTGACCTTGGCTTGGTATTAAGACATCCTGAATCTTTCACTTCTGCATAAGTGATTGAACAGTACTGACAGGCATTTGCTAGGCTTTGGATATCTTTTTATATCCTTTTCCAACTTTATGCATTTCCAGTACCTTATTACGCAGGTCTTTTTGACACTTCTTTTCTGCTCCCCATGGCTCAGTATCTAGCCTGATCAGTGCATCCTTGTGAGCGCTAACAAACTCATTTTCTATTTATACACAGACTCTAATTGCAATTTAAATTGCCACAGGTGTGTAAAATAAACCTTTAGTTGCCATTTTAACCTGTGTGTGTCACCTTGTGTGTCTGTAAGAAGGCCAAACATTCAAGGGTATGTGAACTTTGATCAATGCCATTTGGGTGATTACTGTTATCAGTAGGGTTTACAAAGAAGCCAAACAACTACAGTCTTTGATAATTGATGGCTTCTTATGATCACTATCCCTAGACAACTGTAAAATATTTACCATGATACATCATATTGTCAAAATCAATGCCAACATTTCACAAGTTCTGCCAGGGTGTTCTAAATGAGCACAACTATATATATATATTTTTTTTTGTGATTTTTACAGATTTTCCTCCCTTCCCAATTCCCTCTCTAATCCTGCTTTGTCGGCAGCTCTGAAACTCCTTGTACAGATCTTTGGGATGACAAGGGGTCCACACATGGTCTATTCAAACACATGTCGCCCGAGCCACCTAATCTTTTCGCACTGTTCACACAACATGGAATCCTTCAGTCGGATCATGCATGGGATGGTTACGTTCACAGACTATACTTCCAATATTGAAGTCACAGTTGCCCGATCTGAACACAGGGAGTCGCTGGAGAGCGACGTGTTAGGATAGACTTATCTCATTTATCTACCCAAATCCTGGATAGCGATAAGACAATTTTGCGCTGCCTCATGCAGGGGTACTATGAACAAAATGGCTATAATTCAGGAATGCTTCATCAGATATGGTTGGATGTATATCCAAATGAAAGCTGATATCCTGATCTTTAATAGTCACAACAAAAACCCATTGTATGGGGTCGAATTAACTTGACTAAATCCCGACATAACAGAATAATGCTGATAAAGACATAAGTTATTTTTACAGTGTACATGTTATAACTACATTCTCCTGGTTCTAGGAAGAGGTCCAGACTCTCTCTCCAAGAGGATTAAAGTTCTTATGGCTGTTCTCTCTTTCACCCTGATCAGTTCTCTCATTGCACTACGTGTTGTAGGGGCTCTCTGTAAGTATATATGTCCAATTTTATGTCAGTGCTTGATTTTGGTAATACAAAATCAAAGATCAAAACATTTTGTAGGTCTGTCATTTTCGTCATAGGTTTTTCTTTAAGAAGCCCTCCTGTTCTCCACTCATTACCTGTATTAACTGCACCTGTTTGAACTCGTTACCTGTATAAATGACACCTGTATACACACACTCAATCAAACAGACTCCAACCTCTTCACATTGGCCAAGACCAGAAAGCTGTGTAAGGTGATATAATTATATCAGTGATATAATTGTAGACCTGGAGAAGGCTGGGATGGGCTACAGGACAATAGGCAAGCGGCTTGGTAAGAAGGAAACAACTTTTGGTGCAATTATTAGAAAATGGAAGAAGTTCAAGATGATGGTTAATATCCCTTGGTCTGGGACAAGATCTCACCTCGTAAGGCATCAATGATCATGAGGAAGGTGAGGGATCAGCCCAGAACTACACAGCAGGACCTGGTCAATTACCTGAAGAGAGCTGGGACCACAGTCTCAATGAAAACTATTAGTAACACACTACGCCGTCATGGATTTAAATCATGCAGCGCACGCAAGGTACCCCTGCTCAAGCCAGGCCCACTGACGTTTGCCAATGACCATCTGGATGATCCAGAGGAGGAATGGGAGAAGGTCCTGTGGTCTGATGTGACAAAGTAGAGCTTTATTGGTCTAAACTCCACTCGCCATGTTTGGGGGAAGAAGAAGGATGAGTACAACCCCAAGAACACCATCCCAACTATGAAGCATGGAGGTGGAAACATCATTCTTTAGGGATGCTTTTCTGCAAAGGGGACAGGATGACTGCACGGTATTGAGGGGAGGATGGATGGGGCCATGTATCGCGAGATCTTGTCCAACAACCTCCTTCCCTCAGTAAGAGCATTGAAGATGGGTCGTGGCTGGGTCTTCCAGCATGACAACGACCCGAAATACACAGCCAGGGCAACTAAGGAGTGGCTCCGTAAGAAGCATCTTAAGGTCCTGGAGTGGCCTAGCCAGTCTCTAGACCTAAACCCAATAGAAAATCTTTGGAGGGAGCTGACAGTCCATATTGCCCGGCGACATCGACAGCCCCGAAACCTGAAGGATCTGGACAAGGTCTGTATGTAGGGCTGGGCCAAAATCCCTGCTGCAGTGTGTGCAAACCTGGTCAAGAACTACAGGAAATGTATGATCTCTGTAATTGCGAGCAAAGGTTTCTGTACCAAATACTGAGTTCTGCTTTTCTGATGTGTCAAATACTTATGTCATGCAATAAAATGCAAATTCATTATTTAAAAATCATACATTGTGATTTTCTGGATTTTTGTTTTGGATTCCGTCTCTCACCGTTGAAGTGAACCTATGATAAAAATGACAGACCTCTACATGCTTTGTAGGTAGGAATACCTGCAAAATGTGCAGTCTTTCAAATACTTGTTCTTCCCACTGTATATATATATATATACAGGTCCTTCTCAAGTATATATATACAGGTCCTTCTCAAGAAATTAGCATATTGTGATAAAGTTCATTATTTTCCATAATGTAATGATAAAAATTAAACTTTCATATATTTTAGATTCATTGCACACCAACTGAAATATTTCAGGTCATTTATTGATTTAATACTGATGATTTTGGCATACAGCTCATGAAAACCCAAAATTCCTATCTCCAAGAATTAGCATATTTCATCTGACCAATAAAATAAGTGTTTGTACTACAAAAAAAAAAGAAAAAGTCAACCTTCAAATAATTATGTTCAGTTATGCACTCAATACTTGGTCGGGAATCCTTTTGCAGAAATGACTGCTTCAATGCGGCGTGGCATGGAGGCAATCAGCCTGTGGCACTGCTGAGGTGTGATGGAGGCCCAGGATGCTACGATAGCAGCCTTAAGCTCATCCAGAGTGTTGGGTCTTGCGTCTCTCAACTTCCTCTTCACAATATCCCACAGATTCTCTATTGGGTTCAGGTCAGGAGTGTTGGCAGGCCAATTGAGCACAGTAATACCATGGTCAATAAACCATTTACCAGTGGTTTTGGCACTGTGAGCAGGTGCCAGGTCGTGCTGAAAAATGAAATCTTCATCTCCATGAAGCTTTTCAGCAGATGGAAGCATGAAATGCTCCAAAATCTCCTGATAGCTAGCTGCATTGACACTGCCCTTGATAAAACACAGTGGAACAACACCAGCAGCTGACATGGCGCCCAGACCATCACTGACTGTTGGTACTTGACACTGGACTTCAGGCATTTTGTCATTTCCTTCTCCCCAGTCTTCCTCCAGACTCTGGCACCTTGATTTCCAAATGACATGCAAAATTTGTTGTTGTGTTGTTGTGCTGCTTCTCCGTAGCCCAGGTCAGGCACTTCTTCCGCTGTTTCTGGTTCAAAAGTGGCTTGACCTGGGGAATGCGGCACCTGTAGCCCATTTCCTGCACACGCCTGTGCACGGTGGCTCTGGATATTTGTACTCCAGACTCAGTCCACTGCTTCCGCAGGTCATCCAAGGTCTGGAATCGGTCCTTCTCCACAATCTTCCTCAGGGTCCGGTCACCTCTTGTCGTTGTGCAGCGTTTTTTGCCACACTTTTTCCTTCCCACAGATTTCCCACTGAGGTGCCTTGATACAGCACTCTGGGAACAGCCTATTTGTTCAGAAATTTC
>JACXGM010009631.1:8894-27414 GCA_016801145.1 Umbra pygmaea | reverse complement strand
TTTTCATTCCTTTCGTTCGAACACCCGTAAGCAGCACAAAAGTCCGGCATCATCCATGCGTTATACAGGCGAGCAGAAATAATTAGCTACTGTGCATGTCATAACAAGCGCAACCTACAGAACCCCGTTGTAAAATGGCGGCGGTTTTGACGTATGCTTAGAAGCCCAAAGCGACATCTAATGTAGATATCTATGGAGTTGCGGTACCAGGCTGTGATGCAAAAAAAACTAGAAAAACTTCACGAGGACCTCAGCGCTCATGCAAACACATCTCAGCCTCCACAATTGTATCTGTATTTGTGGATCACGTTTGTTCCTTGTTGTTGTGGACACCAAAAAATTTTACCTCCTCCACTTCTACACCATCGATGAGAATGGGGGCGTGCTCTTCACCACATTCTGCAGTCCATGATTAGCTCATTGGTCATTGGCTGGCACCACACTGCTAGCTGACCTCTTCCCTGTAGGCGATCTCCTCGCCATCTGTGATCAAGCCTACTACCATTTGTAGCATCGGCAAACCGGATGGTGTTGGCGCTGTGTTTTGCCAAGCAGTCGTGTGTACAGGGAATACAGGAGGGGACACACAAACAGCTGGGGGGAGCTACGTATTGAAGGTCAATGTGTCGGAGTTTGGCTGTTTCTTATCCTCACCACTTGGGGGCAACCTGGGTAAATGGCCTGTGTCAGGGAAAACAAGCCTGTTGTTTTCATTTTAATGTTCTGGGCCAGAGCAATGCATGTTAATTCAATGTTATATGTGGGCAAACATCAGGTGAAAGGGGTTTATGTTCAAATGACATGTAGATCAGGGGTCACCAACCCTGGTCCTGGAGAGCTACCATCCTGTAGGTTCACACAAACCCCAATCTAGCAAACCTGATTCTATTAATTAGCTGGTCGATAAGCTGACTGAGGCTACATTATGTGCAGTTGGAGTGAAAACGTACAGGGTGGTAGCTCTCCAGGACCAGGGTTGGTGACCCCTTATGGAAATAGTATAGAATTCTCCAAAATCTACATCAAAGGAATCACTGAAATTGTAGCCTGTTTTGCCATTGGGGGAATCAAGTGACTCTTACTGAAGTAAATTATTCTGTGGTACACAGAAGAGCTACATTAGACAAAGATGAACTACTTTGCAGGTTTTTTGCTTATGAATGAGACAAGTTTCAAACCGTATCACCCTTTCATGTAAACCTTTTATTTGTTAGCTTTTCCAAACCCAATCTATAAATCTACACAGCCAAAGAAAAAAGTTCAAGAATATTAAAATGAAGAAAAAATGATTATTGGAACATCTAAAAGATATAATGTACAACGATCAATTGTCAGTAGAATCTAACCACAACGGAAACAATTTCTCCTTAAGTCCAGTCCAGAAGTTCCCTTGGATCTTTGTCGTGACCGCACCTTCTTTAAAATGATACATCTTGATTTGATGAAACATGTCTGTGGCACCATTGCCAGAAACAAGCATGTTTATGAAGCCAAAATATCTGTTTTGTGGCAGAAGTATAGCCAGTCTGTCTGTGCTTTTTGCCAAATCATAGTCACTGCTCATCTTGGCTTGACATACAGCAATGTACTTGGCAAGAGCAAAAACAGTTCTGGGATGAGGCTAGCAGAATTGGGAATGGCAGGTCACTTTATAAAAGGCATCAGAAAAAAAGCCTAGTATGTATCAATACAGCAATTAAAACAAAGGAGGCAACTGGTAGTCGTTATAGGTAGCAGAGGTCCTTATACGTGTTGACAGTAGCAAGCACTCCCAACTCTTCAACAAAAGGGTCGCCCTATTAACTATATAGGTCCATAAGTGTTTACTCATCAAAAAGAGTGCACTATATAGAGAATAGAGAGGCATTTGGGATGCAGACCAAACACCAGTGCCAATGGGACCACGATTGCCACTGACAAAAGCTTGAGCCAGCATGTACCCAACGATATCACCATGCTACAAGTCCAAAAAGACCCACAGTCTCTGGTAAATACAGCTGGCAGAGAATCAGCGGGGGCACTTTCAGCAAGAATAAAATGGGACACTGGTGGTATTCCATCAACCCCAGGTTTCACTCAGGAAACATCTGGTTGGAGAAAAGAGCAATGAATTCACATTAGCGGACATGTTTGCGATACAAAGCATTGTACGGAAATGAGGTTTTTTTCCGTAGAGCATTCACTGTCTGTTAAATTTCAATACCACAAGTAAAATGTCTCTACTCACAGCTAGCAGGTTGCTCTCCAAATCGACGCATGAGCTGATCATGAGTGAACTTGACGAATGCATCATATTGTTCTGCAAACAAAGAGATGGTGGTGAGAAATGGGTAGTGCTATACATTCTGTGACAGCACAAGGTGTGGAAACAATGCTAGTTTGATTCACATTATTCAAAAATGGAAAAGAAAAAACATTTGCAAAGGTGTGTTCTGTTTAGACAAACCACTCCCAACAAATGTGAGTAGGTGGGGCTAAAACTTCAGTTGGGAATTGTGCTCATGCAAAATGAAGCGCTAACGAAAAGGTATTGACGTAACTTTCCTCTGCGTGTTTAATTACAGACATTAAACCCAAATGTTTAAATGTACATTTTTATACTAAGCAACACAGACATCCTAACTGTAGCCATTCAAAGACTGTGGAAGACACAGTCTGGCTCATGACAGCTTCTCCAACTCACCTGCTAATTTTGTTGTCAGTATTTCATCGTATTCTTCCCGTATTTTCTCCTCACGTTCTTTGATTAGTCGTTCACAGATCATGCCAACCTGTCTCAAGGTGAACAGAGGCTGCTCTTTTCTAGATGGGGAGACTGCACCTGAAGACATTATCAGAGAGTACAAAATTCTGACATTAAATAAAAAGAATCAATATAAATATACCGGTATCCAGAACTTTTCAACAAAGCAGCTGTATTACCATTATTAACTAGGCAGGTGGGTAGGAGAAAAACAATACGCATCCCAAATGGTCTCTGCACACTTTCTATATGGCCTTTTTTTAACTGGATAAACATTTTCTTTGCTTGACTACAAACTAAATGTACTAATCTACTAAGCAGTTAATCAACAGCAGTCAGTCAAATAGAGTACAATATGCTAGTGATACATATGGATAACAACAGAATACTTGGCAAACTGAAGAACCTCATAGGGAAGGAACTGTTGACAGAACCTTTTGGTCATGATTCACCTGCACAGATAAGAATGAGTATGGTAGCATCTATTGTTGTTGTTTTTGCTCAAAGAGCATTCAATAATAGAGTTCCTAGGACCGGGCCCCTCTAGGGCTGGGCGGTATGACCAAAAATGTATATCACGGTATTTGTCAAAATTCTACCGGTTTCACGGTATTTGACGGAATTTATTTTTTCATACATAATCAAGTGTTCCCAGCATTCTTTCTACAGTTTGAGAGAGGAATTATTGCAGTAGATTGACTTAGGATGGTCTATTTTACTGTCATGATGAGTGAATATTGTAGAATAATTCCACACTAGTAGCCTACTGTATTTTAGCGAATATACTTTGTGCGATATGTACGTTTTTACAAATAGATTCTGCGATTCCGTCCGTGTTTTCCACAACGCGGAAACCATAGGGCCCTAGATAGTATAATATATAATATAATTTATCCTATGGAATAGCACATATTGTATATTTTTTTCACAGAATTTCTCTCTTAACTCATCAGATCCAAATTTAAAATGTACAGCAGAGAGACCTAGAAAGAATATATACATTTTAGACATTGCCCTTTATACAACGATGATATTTTGGAAACTATAGCCTACCATCTAACTCAAGTCGCAGGGTATAACACTTTTACGAGCAGACAGTAATAATCATAAACACCTCATACAGAATATACCAGTTGGCTAAATCCTTAGACTTACAAAGTAGGCTAAATGCAGTTACGAATGCTAAAGTGTTTTATTATCCGAAAACCGGGAATGAATACAATATTCATAATTTTATTAATTGTAGCATGGTGTTCACCCGCCCATTATATTATTCTTATGATGAACGAGTTGCTATATGCACAGCAGACTTCGTTTTAACTGTAAAATATACATGTAGCTGTTTTAGAGACAATCATTTAAACTACTGTCACTTCATAGACTCATGTAAATTATTAGAGACCATCGGAATTCGAACAGTAGGCTAACTAACAAACTATCGGTTGTATGCTTTCACTGAAGAAAGAAAGCACAACTTCAGTATCCATTTTCCACTAGAATTTCAATTGTTTTAAACTTAAGAGACAACTTTCTTTATATGCCTGTTTCTGCTGACAAAGAAGATGAATGTTTACCATGATTTCGGCTTTTTCGAGGGCATTCCTCCTGCCGTATTCTACAGAAGCTACACACCGTTCTGTCCGGGGCATTCCTCCTGTCGAATTCTATAGTAGCTACAGTAGATTGCACCCAGATTGACATAAAAGCCCACCCAAATAGTACAATAGGGTATATGAATCAAACAGCATTCCAGGTTGGAATTTAATGTATTCAGCAGTGTCACAAGGCGCAGCGTTCCGGACGTTGTCTATTCAAATACACCGGTATGGCGGTATATAAAAAATTCATACCATGACGAAAATAAATACCGGTATTCGGTGTGAACCGGTATACCGCCTGGCACTAGGCCCCTCCACTGGCTTTCTTCTCCACTTAACTTATCCTCACAGAAAAATGCAGGTTGAAACAATATCTTTTTTTTGTCAACAGTCCCTGTTGAATTTGAGTGTTCATTGATATTAAGTCAATCATTAATTTAAAATGAATTACAGTTTAAAACCAGATGATAGTAGATATAGGACATACATTTCGTACGTTCAAATGCAATAGTTGGGTCTTTTGCACTACATTTCCTACCTGAACCGTGAATGCTAAAAACAACCATTGAATTTAAATGCCCAAGAACTTTGAAATGATTTGAAGAATCTGGATAACACCATGTTAATCATAACAGCAGCAGGTGACTGCCTACAGATTATACTAATCACCCTGCATAGTAAAATAACACTCAATCTGAATCACAATTTACCCTTGACACATTGTGTTTTCAATGGTCTATAGCAAAGCCACTAACAATATCTGAAATGGTATTGACCAGCATGTTGTCTACATTTTGAAAGTGCAAGTTACACACAGCGCTTACAAGCCTGGAACACCAACTCAACGTTGGCCGTAAGGGACCTAACTAAGCAACCTATTTGTCACTGTTTAAAAGTACAGAATGATACCACTGCAGGCTGTGCTGGGACATACCTGGCAGACTGGAGCTATGGGCTTGCGATTCCAGGGGAGAAAAGCCCTCTACCTGCTGAAAGCTATTCTCCAGGTGCCTTCGTTTCTGCATCCGCTTGTACTCTTGCTTGATATTGTTTAAGATTTGCTCTGAAACCATGGCAACATTAGGTTAGGACAAGTTAAATCAATCACTCCAAAGAACAGTATTTGTACCACTGCATGCATAGCTAGCTAGAAACGAACAATATTTTAACCAGCTATTCAAACAATGACCTTACCCTAGCAAATGAGCCGGCCCGGACATACGGAGGGGTAATGCTCCCTCATAATCTTTGCCCCTCTAACTCTTGTTCCCAATAATTCATATACCATGTGTATTGCTTAACTTAATGCCTCGATATTGATAAAAACTAGCCCTTCAGTCATTTCATCCTGGAGCCGGGCCTGTATAAATGAGAGGCCCATACTAATGTAACAGCCCTCAAGGAAATTCCGCTGCACAGACATTTGCGACAAGCTGGGAGTGCCAATCGTAGGCATGGTGTTAGAAGAACAATGACAATACAGGACCCCGTGTACTTCCACCTAAAATTTTGCTGGTAAACTACTAAGTGTTTATCAACTAAATGTCTGCCTAGTTTGAACTGTAATGCTAGAAAGCTACAGTAGTTAATCAAAATAACATGACAGGGCCTGGTTTTCCAAAAGCATCTTTCCACCGTAACCACGACTCAAAAAACAATAACGTTGACCAAACGTAACTACTGTATATCATTCATGTAGTTAACGCTAAGTTTACCGACAGATAACTAAGCCAGCTATTTTCGTATAAAGGTTCCCTAGTAATCCATTTTATTCACTGATGCAGCTCAAGTCAAGTAGTATGACATGTTTCTAACCGGTTGTGAGTCTGGACGACACTTCTCCAAATGGTGAGGGCTCCATACGCAGATATTTCTGGGGTGATGAGGTGGAAGCGGCTGGAGACATTGGGGTACATCTCCTCCTTTTGGGAGACGCCTGGTTCATTAATGGATCGAAGTCCATAGTCCTTTTCAAAGTAGCCCCACAAGCCATCCTGTTAACAGTATTCTATCTATAAAATATACTGTCGTTCTCGCTCAAAGAGCATTAAATAACCAGAGTTCCTTTGACGGGCCCCTCCGTTGGCTTTCTTCTTCGATAATGTTACCCTCACGGAAAAATGCAGGTTGGAACAAATAGCGTCGTTTTTTGGCTGTCAGATTCATAAAACCATCCACGACTCAGTCCTTGTTGAAGTTCAGTGTTCGTTGATAGTAAGTCAATCACTAATTTAAGATGAATTACAGTATACACCCAGATGATAGTAGATTTTGGACATATTTCCTACTCACAGCGTCGATAAAATAATTTCCTGAACCAACATGGCGTGAACCGTACGTTTTGAAATCAGATATAATGGTCATGCGCAAATACGGACGGTCGTGATGGTAAATGTAGTTTTTTAGCTTTAAATTTTTTACTCGTTCATATGCAGTAGTTTGGGCTTTTGCACTACATTCCCCACCTGAACTGTGAATGCCAAAAACAATTGCCGAATTTAAATGCCCCAGAACTTTAAAATGATTCGAAGAATTTGAATAACGCCATGATGATCATAACAACAGCAGGCAACTGCCTACAGATTATTTTAATCACCCTGCATATTAATAAAACAACTCTCAATCTAAATCACAATTTACCCTTGACACATTTTGTATTCGATTGTCTGTTACACGGCCACTAACACTAACAGAATATTTTGAAGGGTGTTAACCAGCAATTGTATACATATATATTGTATATTGTATACATATACATATGTTTACTCAACTCTTGTTGTAATAGTCCTACCGTAGACATCCCATCTGGAAAAAGGAAAAGCAATATTCAACAGCTAACCAATAATTATATATTTTATCAATAATCATAATTTGTGTTGGGCTTTTCCATACTATCTCATTATGTAGGCTACACATAACTCTTGCGAAAATCATATTAAACTTTAACTGTCAATATATTCTGAAATAGCTTGTGTGCCGAAAAAGAGTGAAATAATAGGCAGGAATAAGAATCCTGGGGGTTGCATATCAAGTGTTCCAGCAAAGCCTGTGGGCAAAGTGGCTCATGCCTTCAGGATGGATGGGTTTCATGTTGGACAGGAATGCATTGTCATTTCATGGCCTAGGAACCCTTTGTGGTGGGTCAGGCACATGCAAACTCAACTATGGCTATTGGCCAGGGAACGCTCTCTCTATTTTAAAATAATAATTTTTTTATGAAATAAATTGAGTCAAATTTACAATTGAACTGGCTAAACCCATGTCCAATATAACTTAATTCAAACCAGGTTTTCTAGTGGGATCGACTGTGAAAAGAACATCCAGTTGAATAACTTAAAATGGTGGATTCCTTCAATTGCACTGTTCATGTCAGTATATGTTTTTGCCCATTTGGGCCTACTTCCAGAAAGTGACATATCCTGAAAGAGCTGTTTGTACAGAGAACTACCACTTGATCAGTGATCTAGGGGCGAATTCCAAATCAGCGTAAAGACCATACCTCCTGTAGTACACTTGTTGATATCTGAGATTATTTCATTGTATGGGGTTAACAAACCTTTCTCACGACCCAATTTTGATATCTGAACATACTGGTACCCCCACCCATGTGGAAAAACTATTAATCAACCGTCAGTATTTTGACTTCTTCTAATGTGGGGCTATCCCAGCCAATTCAAATTTGTGTGACAATTTGGATCAAAAAGTTATACTGGTCCATACTTCACAAATTTTCAAAAGTGCATAAAGTGGAGGGTTTGGGATTTGTCTTTGATAAACAAATAAGTTTTTAGATCACAGTCATAAAGACACTAGTTTGAAAAAAGATATTTTAAAA
This sequence comes from Umbra pygmaea, assembly GCA_016801145.1. Classification (NCBI taxonomy): domain Eukaryota; kingdom Metazoa; phylum Chordata; class Actinopteri; order Esociformes; family Umbridae; genus Umbra; species Umbra pygmaea. The sequence continues at coordinate 19,238 of JACXGM010009631.1, read as the reverse complement.
AAATGGCTTTCATTTGGAGTATGATGTTGTTGGAAAATGTCAAGCTTGTGCGGGTGTCCTGTCAGTGTTGCATTTCGTCCACAAGAGGGCAGGAAAACTCCAGGAATCACTGTTTCCTTTCCATTCCCGAATTCAATCGATTTTATGTTCTTTCTTCTAGCCTTGTTGAGTAGGAGACATCACAGATCTGAGGCAGGTGCATGACTCTATAAGACAACGTAGGTGTATCCTGCGCCTCTATTTGTGTCAGATCTAGCCTTCTTATCGGAGATTACTTACAACAAGGAAGGATCTGAACAGGATATTGTGGTCACTTTTTACCGTCCGTGAATTTATCTTATTTTTCAGTTGCTGTTTTCTGGTCCTTAGTAAGCTGAACACGTAAATATTAATCGAATATTTATGCACACAGACACAATACATGATACCCAGCTGTGACTTTATTCAAAAGCTTGGAAACATTACATTGCAATCTCACAGATGTTTTTTCCACAGACACTCCTCAGATGCCACCACTGTACAAAAGCCACTTGACAGTTGACATTAGATCTCCAACACTCAAAGCATACTGGTAAACAGCTGTCAGTAGTAGTTTAACATCAAGATAAATGTCTATAGAACAATTGTGCTAACTAAGTGATGCTTCTAGATTTCACTTCTTATATAATTTAATGGAAAATGACATTTGTATCAACACTTGTAAGATGCACATGTTCATACAATGCATAAACAGCATCACTTCCATTCTAACATATTGTCATGTATCACTAAATGCTTGCTTTTGCTAAAAATTAACTTAAGTCAACCTAAAAACTGACAGGCTATGTTTTTTTTGTTAATCCAAAAACGGAGCTCTAGGCCTGCTCTAGTAGTTTTTGTCTCATAAACATAGAAACAAAGCTCATTAACAGTACTGAATTATGTTAACACTGAAATAATTTCATAAGATGTTTACAGTAGCCTCGGTTGAAATATATTTGATCAAGTTGCAAGGTTATTCACAAATGTACTGAAGTAATCGAAATCCACCTAAAAGTGGTCTGAATTAAATCTATGGCATGTAGTTCTACGATTATTATGGTAGCGTAGCCACCACTTGTAAGAACTGCACTGTATTTAAAACTGTACAATTGTTTGGTATACATTCATTTTTATGTTTTATCTAAAACATACCACTATAGCCAATGCACATCAAGAGTAGAGAAATACAGGTGAAAGGCAAAACAAATATTTTTGTTGTGCGGTGTTACTGTATCAGTATTTCAGAACCTAAACGTACCTTAATGAAAATGCTATTGTAGATTACTTTGATGAACACAACTCGCAGATTAGCTTATTAAGGCTTTAAATGGTAGATTGATGTCATTGAATTGAACACTGTGGTTTTGAGATTTATCCAGCTTCTATTATGAAAGAGGACTCAAACAGTCAATGGAGTTGTGTAGACAAAGTCAGATCAAGCTTTATATCTCCTAAGTCTCATTGCGTCATTTAATTATTAAAAAATAAACTCGACCATGTATAAAAAGAGAATACATGAGCAACCATTCATTTGTTGCGTTGTAAATCAAATATGTTTTAAGTAAACAAATATTAAAGTTAGACCCTTATGTAAATGAGTTTGAACTCACACAACATACCGTATATAGTATTTGCCTGTACAAATTCGATGCCTAATCTGGCTGCTCAAAACCTCAAAGATGTCTTCTTCATGGTACAAATATTGACATCTTGAAAACATATTAAAACATATTACTAATCAATAGCCCCTTATCCCCTGAATGAAGATATCAATATTTCAGAACCTGAATTCACAGTACAAAAATATACTAGCCTTCGTGAATTCAGCATCTACAGTCTCATCGTGAAGTGTATGGCCAACCGTAGTCTTATGACAGTCTTTGATAATTCAAACACATTTTGAGTCCATCCGCTTTCTTCATCACTTTGAAAAATTAATTTGGCACTTAGGCACTGGAAAACTACACTGGCACATTTTAGAAACACAAAACACTGAAATCATGAACCGCTGAAACATGAGGGTAGTACGAGTAGTTCATTACATCCTGTGGGAGGTCCACCACCTTATTGTTAGAGTTCCTCTGAACCACCACGACACAATATCACTGTGACCAGGATCAGCTAGACAGCTTCAGCAGATGTCTCAGTAGAGACGGACATGGTCACTTTGGCTATTTTCACAGTGGTCTTCACACAGCTCTCTGCAGCCCTGTGGGCATTGATATGCCTGTTCTGACAGTCAGACTCCAGGCTATTGTCCAGCTGTTGTGCACTGCCCCGGCATGCTTGGCATGAGCTCAGAAAAGCATGTCGCAGGTCCTTGCTCCTCAAGGCGTAGATGATTGGGTTGACGGTCGAATTGAGTAGACAGAGCATGCTAGCAAACGCAAACACCGTCTTAATATCGTCATCCATCTTCCAGAAGAGGTCATAAACCATTATAGCAAGGACCGGACCCCAGCAGATGACTAAAACCACCAGAATGAGGACTAAGGTCTTGGCCAGACGGATGTCCATGCGCGTCTGCTCAGGGCGAGTGGACTGTACCTTGGTTCCGTCAGTTGAGTACACCACCAGGCTCTTCTGTGAGGTGCGACTCAGCATACGCACGGCGTGGTGGTGGGCCTTCCACAGGATGTACATGTAGGCGTAGACGATGAAAATGACCAGCACACTGGTCACCCCGATCCAGAACATCAGGTACTTCTCGTCGATCAGCGGGAAGATGTCCGAGCAGACGGAGTTGAGCTGCTTGCAGTTCCATCCTAGCAAGGGGAGCACCGCAAAGACAATGGAGATAGTCCACATCACACAGAAGGCGATAACCGCCTTGGTCCGCGTGACGATGCGCCTGTAGGCCAGTGGCCTGTGGATGGAGATGTACCGATCTATAGCGGTGAGGAACAGGCTCCCCACAGAAGCTGTGAACGAAGCGGTGACTCCACCCAACTTGAAGAGGAACACGTTGGGTGTGTCTTTTCGGTGGAATACGTGAAAGTCAAGGAAGCTGTAGACAAATATGACACTGCCCAGCAGGTCGGCTACAGCCAGGCTTCCTATGAAGTGGTACGAGGGGCGGCAGCGCAAAGTGCGTGATTGAAGAATGACGAATAGCACAATGAGGTTCTCCAGCACAGTAAATGTGCCCAGGGTAAGTGACATAACCGCAACAGCCAGCTGCTGGCTAGGGGTCAGGATCATGAAACACTCCATGTCCATGAAGTTCTCGCCACACTGGATACCAGTACCCTCATCTTCAAAGCCGCTCCTGTTGCCAAACAGGTCTGTGGCGTTGGTTGGAAAGAATGGAATACCTTTAAGGATGAGTTCTCCATCTCCAGGCACCTTGTCTTGGAACGAATTACTGCGGAATGCCGAAAGAGGTTTCTGGACCGACAGTCCTCCCTTAGTGAAGTCAGCGTTGATGGTAGCATCATCGTAGCTGGCGTCGTTGGAGCCCAGATACTGGAGTCCAGAGGTTATTGTCCGGAAAGTTGTGTCTGCCACACCATCCAGCACAGACTTCATGACTGGGCAAAACAGGTGCACACTGGTATAAGATGATCCCTGTTTAACCTATGAAATTATAACAGAAGTTTTTGTGGACACGTTAACACTCCAAATTAGCCAACACTTAATTCCCATATTCCATTCACTTAATTCAACCATATGTTAGTTTTTCTCACATTGTTTGCAGTGGCAAAATCAATGCACAATAAAAAAACAATCCATAATGATCATATAATGAGCATGACTGACAGCAATTTTAACGTTTTTCCAGACTAACAGAGACTTACATTAGCAAGGGAGTTCACTGTTTTTTTTTCATGCATACCTCAGAGACACATATAGAGAAATTCAGTTTACGTTAGTTGTCTGACTGATTTCATTGCAATATGAATACATTTAAGTTGGTTCTGAGGGGCCATGTCGTTGATTACTTCATATGGCTGTTTTATACAGAACATCCACTTGTTTACTCTCATAATATGCTCTTATTTTAATATGCAGTCCCCAAATGATGGTGCACATACAGGTGAAACCACCCAAGATGAGGGTGTACCGTATTTATACAGTTTTATTAAATCATAACATTGATTTATATTTTATTACACAGTGTAAGCAAACTAAGTTTTTATCCATTAACAATTTTTTTAATAGACTAAAAAGAAAATGGCCTAAATTGGGTAACGTTATGGTTTCACCTTGACCGCTTACCTTCACAATTATTGATATTTTAATTATGCTAAAGATGTGAAATTCGATGACATTAGGGATCATTCACTTTCAGATGAATACGTTGATTCCGAAAAATGTAGAGTTTATTGGCTACTCGCCTTTTTGTATAGTCAGATTAATTAAGAGTTAGAAGACAAAACATTAGAGCAGAATACATAATTATTAATAGCAACAAATATGGTTACACAAGACACTGTTCTTTTGAAAGAAAATACTCTTTGTCAACTTAAAACGGTAAATTACAAAAATTAAATTAAAATACAAAAATTAATTTACCTTCACATTGCTCGCCCAGGTGTATTCTCCATCCACCCAAACTGTATTCAATCGTTAATCCAACCTTAACGCGCAATAACTGACTGAAGCAATATATTTATAAAAACTAAAAAGCTTAACACATTTCACATTATATACAAATATACTTTGACTAAATATCTAGCTACGTGTCTACTTATTGGTATATGCTTTCTTGATGGACACGCAGTTCCTCTGCAGACTATCTCACATTATGCGCCTCTCGCACTGGACTGAAGTTGCGGCTGTTGCGATGTCTGAGTTCTCTCTGAATGTGCATGAAGCATCGCTTTAGAAAACCAAATCACGTGCTGCGAAACGCTCTCTATAGATTTCCATATCCAACCCCAAAGCGTCCGTCAAGTGCAAGAACAAGGGAGTATGCAGACACAATAAATAAACGGATTTTTGTCGCTAAAGCCCATGCAGTTGGACAAAAGGGCAGCCACACATAGCCTTTTAACGGTTTAGCCCATTATTATCAAAATAGGTTATTACAGACACGCTTTGTAGTAAACAAGGTGTGCATTACCCATTATTTCAATGTTAGTGTTCTGTTATGATAAAAAATGTTTTTAAACGTAACTTGCTTGACGTGGAAAACAATTGGTCGTTATCTATATGGAATTAAAAGCCATATTTTAGTTCATGAATTGCTGCAAGCGAATACAGTGACTGACCTCAACTGCACAGCATGTAAAAAAATCAATACTAGGCTATGTTCATATCTCATCAGGCAGTGTTTTCTCTTTCTTCTTTTCTCTTCTCAGGCTGCTACATGAATGTGTACTGTTTTGCCTGTTATTGATAAAGGATTACACAGGTCAAAGGACAATGTCTGTGAAATAGCACATTGTTGTTATCAGAATAATTAGCCCACTGTGAATTCAGTCAAACATTGTTTATACTGTACTGTTTATTGGCACAGGTGATAAATATACAGTATATGCTTCAACAATGATTATGATCTGAACATGTTAAAAATCAACAATAAGTTTAATTAGCAGTGTAAAAATAGATGTGATCCGGACATTGATTGCCATCCTTCAGTGTGGGGTGCATTGTTAGCAGGGATTTCCTTGCCTCTGTGCAGCAACTCCATCAGACAAACTGGGTGCCTGCAAAGCTAACTGCTGTCGTCCGTCCGGTGAGGGACAAGATGCATGACCTCATTTGCAACAATGTGACTGACTTCTTAGTTGGACTTCCAGTACGTAAAAAGAAAACAAAATAGCTGGGTGCGGATGCCTTTAGTACAAGGATTAAATGCTGATTAAATGCTGCAACTTTAAACTCCCTGTGTGCTTATTGCGAGTTTCTGTGCACAATCTAATTGGACAATGTGTATTATGTGACAGAGTTGTATTGGTCTAAGCTCACGACTCTGTATCACATGTGCCCTGGCGACGGCGGTTCGAGTCCCGGCTTAGCCTTTGTCTTTGCCCTTCCTCTCTGTCTCTACCTACCTGGATTCTGCGTCCTCCTGTCAATAAACCCCCCCCCAAAAAATAAAAAAAAATAAGAAAATATATTGATTTTTAAAGTCATACCAAGTTTTCAGAGGACATATTCACCAATTAACCTTCTAGACCCCTTATGTCTTGATTACGCAGTATTACCAGTATTTGCCAGTTTAAGACGCTCATTTTAGATGGACTAATAGCTAATCAATTGTTTTGATGCCTGTTCGCTCGTGCACAAGGTTTTATTTGTGCAGGACCACATCTCCAGTCCCCCCGTCTCAGCCCCAGATGTTATGCTGAAAGATTTTATGTGCCAGGGGACTAGGGTCTTTCTGTCGTTTCTCAGTTCCCACTTAAGTCTCATTGATATGTGACGGGGGAGAGTTTTTTGGGTTAGAGTTGTACCGAGTTACTAGTCCCAAGGTATGCCCACTCTAATGCCTCGTCTCCATTACCATGTAGAACCGTGAAATTCACCGTTCCGCCTGGGTATAGATGTGTCTCCATTATCCTTCTGAATTCTGGAACTCGAACTTTTCGTAATTTTTTAGCAGGCCGGCAGCCTCGTTTGGAAGCTCGTGCCGGCAGCACCGTTGGGCGGTCTTATTTCTGGTTCCAGTTCGGCAAAACCGCTGATTGGTCTAGGTGAAAACGTAGACGTGATGTCACTAGTGTTTTGGTTTGTGGTTTCAACTGTCGCCATATTTAAAGTACAAACGGTGTAGGTAGTTATTACGGAAAGTAATAATTAGCGGAATGTCTTTGCATGCGTTGCCTGTGCAGCCGGCATTGCAGGATCAGTCTTTCTCTGCGATTCCTATTTGATACTTTTTGCCTTGACTTCACAAGAAGTTTAAAAAGTAAATACAAACCAAAAAAAGAAAATGTAAGCGACGTCTTGCAATCAACTACGTCTTGCATTTTGTAAATGCACCCTTCTGACTCTACGTGATTGTTTTACTACAGTGCTTTGCGGTCGGCAGTCAAAGGTTGCTCTGGATGCGCGTCATCTTCTGACGCCGTCTTAAATCGTAAAAAAACGCCATAGGAATGTTTTTCCCACGAAAGACATCAGAGCCCACTTTCCACTGAAGGCAGTGGCGACATACCAAACCCCCACGCCTGGTTTGAAGCCTAGAACCGCCTAGTATAGCCTAGGTGGCCCCAGAATGGAGACGAGGCATAATGTTTCTGATGTCATGTTGATCCTAGGAGGACCCAAACCCTTGGAACATGCTTCAGGACCATGTGGCCTGACTCCTTCCTGTCGCTGTCCTGTGCCCACGAGCTTCACTGATGCCCACATCACTACTGTTGGTGATCACGTTTCCAGCTGTACATCTCCAGAGAGTGTTGCGTTATCCCTGCCCAAGACCACCTAACTGTGTTGATGCTACACAAAGACTATGGTCACAGCCCACCCATTCCCATATTCATTTTTGGACAATTATTTAACACTGATAAACAATGTGACTTTAATGCAATGGGCTTTTTACCTTCAGATCTCCCACCCGGTACAGCCAGAAGAGGACTGGCCACCCCCTTGAGTCTGGCCTTTCTCTAGGTTTCTTCCTAGGTCGCACCTACTAGAGAGATTTTGTGCATCACTTGTGTTGCTTGCTCTTGGGGGTTTTGGACTGGGTGTCTGTCAAAGCACTTTGTGACAACTGCTGTTGTAAAAAGGGCTTTATAAAATCAATATGATTGATAGATTTTTTATTGATTGAAAATATTTTGGGTTGTTGAAATTGTAACATTGACATTTTTATTTTCCTTGTTGTTAGAATTATAATTTTTAACGTAAATAAAATACTTAGACTCTCCGAACACGCCCAGTGAACATTTTCTGTAAGACAATATCAAACTAACATTAGAAATAAACACAAAGACATTTAATTATCTTGTGGCTTCTACCTCATGTTAGTGTCCATGTTCATCCTTGATGAAAAATGTGCAGTAGAAACAGACGCGGGAAAGTACGAATTGACTAGTCAGTTGCATACTGAAAACGAGAGGAAAAACAAGTCCCAGGGAATCCATAGCCTGCTGCCACGCCGGGCGTGAAAAACACCTTTAGCAATGAGTGCAAGAGTGAGGGAGAGGGAAATTGAGAGAGAGGGAGAAAAAGGGAGGTAGGAGAGAAAGAGACTGCAGGTTAATTTGTTCATGTGGCTGTGCTAGGAGACTGTTGGCTGTTCAGGAGGACCTCCATATTCAAACCTGACTGCTCAGAATAACGATTTAATATGCTGTGGGCAGCAGGCCTGATGCTTGACTGTTTTCAGTTTCAACCCATCTTCATAGTCATAATTTACTTCAATGCTTATATTGGCATTTCACCCGCCCACAAAGGCTTCTTTTGTATCTCAAAAGCAGCTAAACTTATATCATTCTATTCTAAATTAGGAATGAGTAAATACTGACTGCTTGATTACGTTTAGCGACGACATCCTGCTAATTACAGGGTGAACGGCAATGACGCAAGCACAGCAAATGACCATCTGGACCCAATATCGTGTCATTTTGTCTTTTTCCTCAGACAATTTTCGGTAGGGCGGGCCTCAACTGCTTTCATGCCAGGAAACTTCCTGTTGTGAACACAGTGATTAGGGTAATGTGCAGGCTCAGAATCGATTCTGTTGGTCTGAAAGAAAGCCTGACTCTTGAAACAAATACATTTCCCAATCCCTTTAAATTGCACCACATCCCTAATATAGTGCACTACATTTGACCAGGGCCTTTAATGGTCCAGTCTGATCAAGGTACCACACTCTCTGTGAGGGAGGAGCCACACTATGTGGGAGCGACTACACTCTATGTGGGAGGAGCCACACTGTGTCAGAGCACCTACACTCTCTGTGGGAGGAGCCACACTGTGTCGGAGCAACTACACTCTCTGTGGGAGGAGCCACACTGTGTGGGAGCAACTACACTATGTGGGAGGAGCCGCACTGTGTGGGAGCAACTACACTCTCATTGTGGGAGGAGCCACACTGGAACACAGAGTTTCCTGGATTTCACTGTGCCAACCTTCTTATGCATTAGTTAGCACCTCATCCATCTCCCAGCCGAACTGAGGCTGTGACACACAGGATCTGTCCTGGCTGCTTCCTTAACCAAGCCCCAACCTGGTGGGCTAAATTACATTAGTCCTCTGCCTTAGCATGAGCCATGGACCGTGTCACAAATTGCACCTCATTCCCTAAATTGTGCACTAAGTTTGAAAGGGTATGGTCAAAACTAATGCATTACGTAAGTAGTAAGGTAACATTCTGGACACTACCAATGGAAACTGCCACACACCTCTAGTGGTCCTGATGAGGACAATCAGAGACAATATATTTTCCAAATGAAACACATTACCTCGAACAGAACACACTCTAATGACTCCACCATTTCTCGACAAGCGTTATATGAAGGCAGTGGATATGGTAATTGTAGTGCATAATAAACCTTTTAGTAAGATAGGGTTTTTCAAGAAGTCAAATGTGTTTTAACTATATTCTTTCTCAGGTATTTTCAAGCAACCAAATGGATTCATTACTGTTTTGTTTTCCCAGTGTTAACACCGTAAACAGGAACATTTCATTTTGTTTTCCCAGTGTTAACACCGTAAACAGGAACATTTCATTTTGTTTTCCCAGTGTTAACGCCATAAACAGGAACATTTCATTTTGGTTTCTCTTTTAAAGCAAGAATCAGAAGATGCTGAGAAGGAAACAGGAGTTGCGGTCTGATTCCTCCATAAATAGCCACAAAACAGCCGTTGTCTATTTATGGATCTGCTTCAGTTCCTTTTCTATGTTCACGTCATGATAAATTATTGTTTCTCCACCCTTTGATTAATGGAGCAGGTCTCTTTGCCTCACCAGAATATTTATGTTCAATTACATTGCAGAAGCTATGTTTGTAACACAAGTGTGTTTGTAAAACAATGGAAGTAACCTGGATTTCAAATGTCATAAAAAGACTAATTACTGTATAATTTAAATAATTCAAATGCTGACCCATATTTTTCATCTTAGAAGATAAGGGACATTACATTATCCCATACTAATCCCACAGAAAGACACTCGTCATGGGTAGTGGAATTCCACTGGTTGGGCAGTGGTACACTGCAAAAAATGACTACAAAAACAAGTAAATAAACTATGAATACAAGGTATTTCTTGCTTGTAATAAGTAAAATAATCTGCCAATGGAACAAGAAAAATTACACAGATTTTCAGGGCATATTTACTAAAAACAAGTGTTTTTATCTAATACAAATATAGCTTGTTAAGTAAATATGTCTTATTTTAAGGATGGTTAGATTTTTTGACCTGAA
>JACXGM010009630.1:0-27317 GCA_016801145.1 Umbra pygmaea | reverse complement strand
TGAGACAATGCATGTGGAATAGTCCCACTATCAGTTTAGATGCCTGAGACAATGCATGTGGAATAGTCCCACTATCAGTTTAGATGCGTGAGACAATGCTTGCCCTGTAAACTCCTTCTACACCTTTGAATAATTTTTAAAGGTCACTTTCACCACAAAGAAGAAAACAAAGACGAACAAGAACAGCAACATCAAATTAGAAATGTAAGATTCCCCTTTAACTGCTCACTTGGACTTTTTATTTCTCAGAATTCCTCCTCCATAGTGTGTGGCATTTCATATTAGCTTTTTTGCCCCCATTAGACATGGAGAGGATCTCCAGAAACTTTACTTGATCTCCCTGGTCAAACAGAGAGGCAGAGCACATCACCTGTGGCAATGCCTGACTCCACATCATCTTGGCTTTGCCCCACATTTAAAGGATTCTGGGGCTGGAGTCAGCACAAGGTCACTGGGTGGGAGACTTCTCAGAGAAAGTGGGGGTGACCCAGAGGTTGAGGATGAGGCTGGGAAGCACAACCCCCCTCTAGATAAACTTGGCTGCTAGTCTCGTGAGATTATGTTGGAGCCAAGTCTGCTACATTGTGATCTGGGGTACAGGAGTGGAGGCTGAGTGTTGCCATCTAGCCAGGCAACACTTCTTGTCTCTGTTGATTTTCATTATATTCAGTCTTTCTTCTTTTGATCAGGCCTGAGGAAGGAGGGAAAATGGGGCTTGGATTGAATATGGCACTACAATACTAAACCCGGTATATGCATTGCACCGGAAGTGCATTCATTTGATTTGTCTGCAGAGTGATATCCTGGAGGGCACTGTGGATCAATTACATGAACTAATATCAATTGGGATACCTTTAACACTAATGGAAGGATTTTTATGATATTTGCATTAAATGGACATGTATCATCTATAAACAAAAAAGTCTCTAAACACATTATATTTCAAACAATTACTGATAATTACTGATATAATAAATTAGTGATAATAATCTGCACAATCGATCTGTTTGAAATTTGGGATGAAGGCACGGGAATATGCTGTCTTGGAAACCACTGACCCAATGCTGACAAAATAATGGTTAAGGATGCTACTTGCCATAGAGAGACATCAGTCAAAATTACACTATCTGGTTAAAAGGATGTGCTATATTACTCACCTTAAATTATTCAATCACACATGATACCAGTTTGCCAAAGAGGTGCTCTGGTGCCAAAATATTTACCACTGCTTTGATTGCAAATTCCTTTTCACCTTTGATCTGTAAAATTGTTTTTAAACTGTTTGAAAAAAAGGCAGCCAAGGCAATATTACAGAGAAGCCATTTGGTTTATTAACAGCATAATATGAATTACGAAGGCATGCAGCATTGCTGAGTTGGTTTGTTTAAATACTGTGTAGCATTTTTAATTAATTATATAGCATTAACATATTGTTAGGTCTCAAACAGTTTGATGACATAATGTGTATACAGATATCTGTTTCATACACCACATCACCGTTTTGATAATCCTCAAGGTATTGATGAGGACTATCAGTTTTCAGTGTATAGTAATTCCAATAATGTATAGGCTATCCAGAAAGGAATCGTTTCAAATTGGTCAAAGAGTAAATCAAAAAATCCCTTTATATGTCACAATATATTTTAACAATATGGAAATATGGGTTGTACATGGTAGTGCAGCACATACATGCATCATGCATTCAAACAGCCATTAGACATACGATATTGGCTATGGATTTGAAACTGGCTGTAAGTCACATAGGATACTGGTAATTCTGGACAATCTAGACAAATCCCCTGAAGTGTCATATTACTATTAATTAGATGAGTAACAATATGTCTTGGTTATTATACACACACTGTCAGGCATTCATCATTCAAAAGCCTTCATCAAGTCTTTATTGAGAAGCTAATAAGCATTCAGGGTTCCAATATGTAATACATATGCACTTATTGATTTATAAAAAAATTAACCAAAGTCTTGTAGGTGGACGAGAAACATGCATTTATTTATATAAATATTTAAAAGCAAAGAATTTAAATAAATTGAACATTCATGACATTTTCCAAAGTGATGTTAATCGATAAGATTACATAGAAACTATGTGGAATTATTGTATACCTATATAATTTAAAACTTATTTCAACATTAATGAAATTATTAATCCAATCATTTTCAAAATTACAGAAAGATATATTTAATCACGTTATTAGAAAAATATAGAAATTAAAATGGCCTACTGACATGTATGTTTTTAATTACTATAAATAATTACACTACAATAGATTATTATTATTAGTATTATTAGTATTATTATTATTATTATTATTATTAGTAGTAGTAGTAGTAGTAGTAGTAGTAGTAGTAGTAGTAGTAGTAGTAGTAGTAGTATTATCCTCATAATACCGTGGTCACAACATTGAAAACTGTGTAGACGTTTTTTTAATCAATCGAATTATTTGTTTTTGGAATATAAATTACATCATTTTGATCAACTAAGATTCTCGACTTTTTATTCACTTTGTCAAAATGATTTGTTGCGTCAACTATTGCTTGTTATGCGCTTATTAGACATTGAATTAAGAATCTGTTTAGTTCACAATCAACAAGCTCACTGCTGCGAGACAAGAATGATGAGAAACAATAAAATGTCCATGATTCTCTTTGGAGAAATAATCCATTTGCCAGACCTATATCATATTAACCAGGCCAATGATTTGCAAATAATTTTATTAGTAGGCTTTCTGTTTAATGGAGTGAGAGAAAAAACGGGCGATAAATCAATTTCACACCAATACCTCGCGTAATTGAGATGTCACTGATTGAAGGATGGAATGTTGTAAATCTAAAAAGCTACGCAGTTTTATCTAACACTTACAGGGGATAGAGAGCCAGACATTAATGGTTGGGGCGTCAGATTGGGGAGATCACATCCTGAAATTATTTCTCTTTTCATGTCATCCAGAGGTCATGTGTTTGTAGAATCCTATATGGTGAACTTAAAGATGTCCGTGTGTATTGAACGGCTACATTATTTTTAATCAAAAGAATCTAACGATTTTTAAGGATGAACGTGTGTACTTACTACAACAACAACAATGATAATAATAATAATGGTTTGCCTAAGTATTCATATAAAATGTGTAGGATGAACATGTTGAATTTCATTTCTGAAACGTGTTTTAGCTACGTTGCAAAATAAATCGAACGAAAGAGCCATGCAGGAAAGACTAATGCAAATGTTCTATCGATCACCGAATATAAGGGCACATGCACGTTATCTATTCATAATTTAAATAGCAAAAACTGTAAAACTCAGTATTTTCTGTAATAATAGCGTGCCTTCAATCACAGTATTTTCAGTAATGGTAATAAATTACTATTACCATTTTCTCCACGTGACATGTCCATTGAACGACAAGGATACCAAGCAGTCTTGCCTGAAACTCGCCTGGCTTCGCTTGTGTATGACCCTTGCAAATTATGAGAGTTTCCGAGCATTCGATGGAGCGATGTCACGCAAAAGTTTCCTTGAATGACACTGGCCTGCGAGGCTACAAACAATACTGTCCCCCGCTGCTTCGGCGACAAGGGAGTTGAAAACCTCTTTCTTTATCCGCGGAAGATTTTTGCCGTCACCGTGGGGACACTCATCCCTGTCACTCGTGAAAGGTGAGGAATTTGAATAGTGAATGCGTTCACCCTCTCGGTTCGAACTTGAAGATTTTATCAAGTTTCAGGCTTTAATAAGCAGAGAATAATCTTAAGATTGCATGCATGACTGGTTTAACTCCTTTCACCTGTACTTTTTTCTTTAAGCGCAAAATTCCTAGAATGTTTGCAGATACATAGTTTAATTTTAAACAATTGTTGAATGTTTGTAAAAGTGTGAAAAATATTACATTTAAGGTGCCTAGGTGAAATCTTATCAACCTTTTGAAATTTTAACAGAGGTCGTTCTTGTCCGTTGTTTGAAAAAGTGATGAATTAAAAATGTTTAATGTTCATTATAGCCGATAAGCGCGAAAACCCATTGTTCTAAATACGTAAATAGGTACAGCGCATACCATATCCTACTTGTCAGTCTTATATTGGAAATAATACACACGCCAAAAACCATCATGCGAAAATGACATTGATGTAGCCTATATTGTTAAGCTATCATGAGACAACATTGTAATAAGGAACTTGTGGCACTGTGTTGGATCGGTTGTAATAACGTTGTAATAACTTTCTTCTGTATGCCACTTAAAGAGTGTGCCTTCATTACTTTATTAATTTGAAGTGTCAAGGAGCACAGCGACTTTGGACATCCACCTGCGCCCTGCGCCAATAGCTAGACTTCAGGCAAGTCTGCAAGCTTTGCATGGCATTTTGAAGCTTAAATGACCGTAAGGCATTGTTACTTACTGGCAGTAAAGTGGCCGGTTACGCCTGATTGAGGTAATTGCTTTGAAATAGGATATATTATCTATAATTATTGAAATCTTGGAAGAGACTGTAGGCACGGTCTCTTTCATCTTTCTGAAGTGCATCATAATGTCGCGATCAAATTAATTTAGGCCACTCTAAACTAGGCATTCCATTCTAAGCGCTGCGATTTCTTAAAGAGACAGGATCAAAGAACGTGTCATGCCAAAAGTTAGCTAGACAAAGCATTTTATGATAAATATACGAGTTTTGCCCGTAAGCCTAACATATTAATATCTACCTAATTATTTAAATTGTCTGACAATCCCGTACAGTTTAACACATTGAAATGCTCCAGAAAAACATAAACATAGCTATAATATCTTCACATCCTCATACTTTTTTAAGTTCTGGCCTAAGGACTTGAGTCCTGTAAGAAAATTTGCCAAATTAAAGTAAATGTTTTTCGCCAAACTTGGGCAAATATTTTAAATAAAAAATTGCCTTTCGACATCAGCAGTGCCTTTTATGCCTTTTAAGTCAAAACTGACAGACTTTGCATGAAAAGGGTTAAGACAACTTGAGGAGGAGACCACAGTGGCCCTTTGTCTAGCCTCCCTGCCCCTTGACTCCGAATCAAAGGTAGTTTATAAAGTTAAACAAAGCTCCGGTGAGGTTTACAGTTGTTTTGTATCTCAGCTCAGCCCTCATTTGTTGCCTTGGAATTTAAATAAAACGTATGGTAATCGCCTTTTCTATGGCACATCATCATTTTGAAAAGACCGTGTTTGGGATGCTAATTGCCTCCAAAATTGTTTTCTTCCACTTTTGTCCCTATCTTACCATCGCAAATACACCAAAGTGGCCTAAGCAGGGAAGATAGTATTTACGTATCACTCTGGCGCACTTCAAGGGCGAGGAATTTCAATATAAAAGTACCTCTTTTCTCTCGCTGGTTCCCTTATATACAGCTAAACCCTGGAAATACATTGATAAAGGGGGCAAGAACGGACGCGGTGGCTTGACCAGACGCGTTAATGTATATCATGTGTGCCTATTTGTGTTTACGCGCGCGGTCCCTGTTTAGTAGTGCGTCTCCAAGGATGGAGAAGTGCGCGCGAGCCGCGAGCAGAAGCTCGTCTGAGGACTCAACTTCAAACAACCAGGAACACATGAGATCCCAGTGACTTCAAAGAGGCAGCGCGGTGAGCACGCAGTGCCTCTCTTTCTAGGTTATGGGTTTAAGTGTTTCCAAACATACATAGTTGCAGATGTATTTCGCCCGAGGATCGGATGTACAATGAAGGAAATGCTAAATGACCAATTTGCGTGTAACTGTGTTAGTTATAACCAATCAATAGACTATCCCAAAACTAATGTGAGAACAACTCACGTTGATTGATGCATATTACAACATAATAATATATACGACAACATTGGAAATAATATATTACTTCAACGTTATCAACGTTACACGTAGGAGTTGACACAGATTCACAAATTATTTTTTACCAGTAACCATTGTTAGAAAGGTTTTTGGCCTATTTCTTGCTTTTGTTTCTTGCTTTCATTTTCAGCAATGGGCTTTTTAAAACATACCTAGAGGGGAGCATTGACCTTTTCTAATGAGTATTACACCATAGCGGCCATTTAAATAGTTAGAAATGGCGTGCAAACGGATGAGAAAGCAAATTTTTCAAACTGAATAGCCTAATGTCCCAAGGCTAGGGCGGGCAAGGAGGAGGCGGGTTAAAGATTCTCAATAGTCTCCTTAAAGTCGAGCCCTTTGATCATGCCGCTGCTGGCGCCTAAAAACAACATAACTTGTCTGCCTATTAGAGAGACTGACAAATCGTGACAGATTGTTTATACTCAGCAATTAGCGACGCAGACGCTTTCCAGAGCTAATAGGCTATAGCCTACACCGCACGAAACGGGAATAGTTACTATTAAAGTTTGAAACATGAGATTGCATAAACCAAGATAATTTTTTTTCAATAATTATTCCACTTGGTATAAAAGCATAACCTTCGGTTTTATTCGGAGAAATACTGCCATTAATCAATCGAGCTGAGATAATAATAGCGATCAAACTTCCAAAACTTAAAGCACTACTCTAAGTGTAATAGTTTAGCTGATATCGGTATATAAAAAATGAAAAACCCCGATGCGAATATGTTTTCTTCTTTTATGTACACTCTACTCAGTGTAGACAGGTAAATCAATGAGTGTCCTAGTCGATCATAAGCTCCACTGTTGTCTCCACCCCCTTTCTTGACTCCACATCATTTTTTGACTTTAATGGATGTAGTCAAAGAGAAAAATCCCAGTGATCCCTCCCCCAAGCCCGATAATTACCCTTAAATGACTGTGAAGGCCTGTGTGTTTCAATATGATTAGAGCCCTGTGAAGGCCTGTGTATTTCAATATGATTAGAGCCCTGCAGCCCTTTATAAAAACGGTTTGTTCTGCAAAAGGCCGTTCACAGAAAAGAGGGCAAATATATATTTGGGTGAGATTTGAGTTTCTACTTTTAAACATGGCAAAATAGAGTCGTATATGACATAAGTATAACAGAATTAGTAAAATTCCTGCATATATTGAATATTTTAAATGTAACTTTAAGGTATTTTTGTGACAGCATGAACAGTAAGCGTCCATTTAAAACTAATAACGGCTAATAACATTAATAACAGCTATTTTTAAGGAATAGGCTACGTTGTTCCATTATAATGTTGCTAATTGAATGGCTATGCCCAATTACGTATTTGCACACGCTTTGTTTATTTTAAGTTGTAAAATGAAGCCTAACTTGTTTACTTTCCACTGCCAGTCAAAAGTCAAGTTTCACATCACATCACTTTCAGCTGAGATTCCTACTCGACTGGAAGATCTACGTCCCACCCACCTGACGTATGATTGGACGGAGGCGTCCTTAAGCCTGTCTTATAGCAGTGCTCACTAGAGTTTTCAGATAAACATGAGAATGCCTTCAGCATAGGAGCATCCGAACTATCGATGTGACTGAAGTGTTCTATACTTTGAGTGTTTACCCTTACGTGAAAGCCGATCCTGTATGGCCCCAACTATTGCGATGTCAGCTTTATCAATTGGCTTGAAAACTGAAGAAGTTCCCTCGCGTTCGGTGCTCGCTGGCAGAGCCGAGATGCAAACCAATTTAGCGCTGGTGACGGATGAGTCAGGGCTCAAGCCTAAAGTTGCGATTCTTCCCTTCAGCGTCGAGGCTCTGATGGCCGACAGAAAACCAAACAGAGACTTGAAATCTCCCGAAAGGTCATCCATAGCGGGGACTTCCCAGGCGCTAGGCGCAAGGATAGGTTCACTTTCGAGTATGGATAACTCGGCCCCCTCCTTGGCAATTGGGTCCCCTTTCTCGGTAAGCGACATTATGAACATGCAGGAGGACGCATTGATTAAACCGGAGAGTCCAGAAAGTCAAGACCGAAGTTCTTGGATACAGAGCCCTCGCTTCTCGCCTACTTCTCCACGTAAGTTTTTTTTATTAATCTATAGCTCTTCTGTGGATGATGTTGTTAGCCTGAAATCTAGTAGCAAACTGAGTGAAACATGGTGCATGATTTACAACAATGGGTTGTTTGTTTGTAGAATATTAGGCCTATATTTTATTGTTTAAGCCAACACTTGAGTATTTTTCAATCATGCGAAAACGTCCCTAAAGTGTTCGGGTATAATCTGTTTAAAACTTTACTGGTTCATTATGAATGTTCTACATCCATGAAAGTATCCTCCTGAAAGCATGAGTTTTAAAAACGGTTTTCTTCCTTGGAAATTATAGGGAGACTAAGCCCCCCTGCTTGTCCACTGAGGAAACATAAGACCAACAGAAAGCCCCGGACACCTTTTACTACGTCTCAGCTCCTGGCTTTAGAGAGGAAGTTTCGGCAGAAGCAGTACCTCTCCATCGCCGAGCGTGCAGAGTTCTCCAGTTCGCTCAGCCTCACCGAGACCCAGGTGAAAATTTGGTTTCAGAACAGACGAGCGAAAGCCAAAAGACTTCAAGAGGCAGAACTGGAAAAACTGAAAATGGCAGCCAAGCCTATGCTGCCTCCGGCATTCGGGATTTCTTTTCCGCTCGGTGCGCACGTTCCCTCGTCATATGGAGGATCGAGCCACTTTCAGAGGCACACCCTGCCGGTGTCTCCCATGGGACTGTACGCTGCTCATGTCGGATACAGCATGTATCACCTTGCCTGAAGTGAAGGATGAACAATCTATTCCATGATGACTATGAAGTGCTTCGACATGACACATGGCACCAAAATACAATATTCTGTTGCATATCACAACTGGATGGATAGTCATTATTAAAGACTGCCGTGCAGAAGTGAAATGATTTCCTCCATAGTCCTTTGCTGAGTATATACATTTACTTTTTCATTAGATGATGCCACGGTTGACTATTGGGTATCCAAAGCTAAACATTTACTGGCTACCAGAGTCCCACTCAAAACGTATACGCCATGCACACGTTTTACGCTCCAGCATGTGGTTTGCACCAACAAACATAATACCCAAGGTAGGTTGGGATTTGATCGATAATGTGGAATTTGTCACTACAGACTTAGGATGACAAAGATGCTATACTTTTCACTTGCGTTCATGTCATGTAAAATTACTGGGAAACTAAATCCTGTGTCAATTAATGCTCTTTGTTAATTTCGGAGAACCACAGCATTTTTTTAATTATTATAACAGCACTGTCTGTTTGAATGATTCCCTTCGGAAGGGATTTGTGTACTGTAAAATACTGTATATTTGAAAAATATCCTCATTTATATTGAATATATTTGTGACAAATTAACAATAAATTGTTTATTCTTTTTCATTACGCAGTTGTCCTGTTGACTGACATTACAAACAACTATTAGCATATAGAATTAATTGGAACTCAAACCTGCATGCAGTTATTGAGATTTAATAGGCTCCATATTTTCAAAATGCTGTGATTTAATGCAGTGTTCACTTCTTTGCATGAAGAGCAAATTTAATTAGCCTACCGTAATTATTTCGTTTCGACTTAAAAAAAACGATTGAGTTCAATGCTTTTAGATATGATTGTGAAAATACAGTGTAACAAAAATGCATATGACCACAACATGCAGGGACAGAGCAATACTTTTCCGACGTAATTATTCAAATGCATTTCTGTTTAATAAAAGAGATTAAATCCACGTTTTAAACATTTTTCCCCGAAAAGCCTGTGCTATAAGAATGTTGAGGTTTCTCGGGCCTATGTAAAAAGAAAACGAAGTAAGCCTTATATATCTAAACCTTTTGGCAACATAGCTTAACATAAACTGAACTGTTGAACTTCAGACAGAAACTTTCAAAATCAAAGCAGACATGCATCTATAGATGTATAGATATATATTTTATATATAAAAAAATGCATAGGCAAATTTCATACATGTACTGTCTGTGTAACCATTGTTAGTTAACAATTGTCAGCTAACAATTAATTTCACCCACATTTTTGAATTCGTGAAAGAGCGTTTTTTAACATTTTAACAGTGTTGTAGCCATGAATTAGACCTGTCAAATGTCATTTTGCTGAGTAAGACGCGGAATGTATTTCTACAGCTGTTGTCCATTGCTTTGAAATAACTCACCCAGATTTTGTAGGCGCCAGACTAGCTCAGAGGGGACTAAAACATCCACAACCAGGAGTTGTGCGAACTTCAAAATACTCCGGTAAATTAGAGATAGTCTAGCACTAAATTGCCTGTAAACGATTCAGTGGAATGTCATTATTGACTATAATTAGCCAGGTGACACCTACGCTAGAGACGACACTTCTTGAAGTCGTGTCACATACGTTTCTCTATTGGCTACTGGACGTTTCTCTATTGGGAACAGAGATTACTTAACCTAATAGCTTACATCTCCATGTAAATTGCTACAATCAAGAAAACTTGTAGTAAAATAAAGCACTAAAATGTGAATAACAGCCAGCTCCAAAGCTTCTAACCGGCTACTATTCAGGCAGGAGTTGAATTGGAGTAAAATAATTGCTATAATGAGCAAAGGCAATCTGCCGCAGACCGGCTCCAGCGAGGCTATAGCTGGAGGCAAGGCGGATCTTTTATCATTCCTAAAATGTCATTGAGCGACTTGCGACATGCAACAGCTTTCTTCCGTGCTTATGTTTCCTTTTCTTTGGCTTTTACAGTTGTGAACAAGGCATCCCATGTCAGCGGGCAAAGAAACAAATTCATATGTACTTGATAGCCTAGATGTAGACGCAACAGCTTTAAATGTTATTGTGAAGTTGAATTGCCCGGTGTTGCTCACGAATATTATGTTATATGCTTACACTGTCCATAGATTGTCAAAGCCCGAAAACAGTTTCTGACTGCTACATACTGTATGCTTGTGGTGCCTTGGGCGAGAGATTAATCTCTGTTTCCCTCAGGAGACATCAATTAATAAATAAGTAATCACAATAACTTGAGTATCACACGGATGAACGCTTCGTCTGAAAGGGAAAATACTTTAACAAAAGAGCCAAAGATCCGTCGGTTCTTTCAGGAAACTCTTTTGTTTCCACCCCTCTCTATATAAAACAAAACTCACTTGTTTATATCTTGCAAAGGGTCACGACTAGGCCTGTCATGGAAGAAGAATGGTTAGTATTTTAGTGCACGTAGGATTGTTGTAAAAAATCTATACATGTATAGGCTTACATGATTATTCGTGAAGTTATCTAAGTAACTGTATCGATGGTAACTTACATTTATATAAAAATGGTTGTATTTCCCAATTTCTCACCTTTAAACATACAACTTATAAAGTAGTGTTGAGTGATTTTATGCTTTTTCTTAAATTATAGTGTTGCGGGTAATCAGAAGAGTGTATTTATTTTTGCCACATACATTCCAATGTTCCCTTTGTGTCTAATGTTTAAGAATCTACGTTTTTGTATACCAATGTCTGTTTAAAGTCACTTAACGAGTTGGATATACATATGGGACAATTTTCTGTAAATAACTTTAACGTTAACTTTAACGTTAACGTGATAGGTTTATGACAAGCATTAAGTTAACATACATACAACCATTTATATACATTTAGTTTAGTGGTAATTCATAAACGAGCAGGTCTATTATTCTCATATTCTCAATGTAAAATTTTATTCAGTGTGAGAAAATATAGAGAAAATAATTTTTAAACTTAAAAGTTGACATGACTGAAATGTGAGCATTCGTTTGAGTAGGACAATACAAAAATATAAAAATATATTTGCATGACCATGGGATATGTAGTAGGCTATATTTTCCAAACTCCAAGAAAGATGGACAGGTGAAAAAAACAATATGCTGCACTAATTTAGGGTATGTACCGGATGGAAACTACAATAGACTTAATTCCACAAATGCAAAATTAGTCACATAAATTAAGTTGTAGCATTGTGTCCATAACATTTAAATCTCTTAAATGACCTTGTAGAAATGAATATTGATGTAAGAATATAGGCAACACATAGCCATATTAGTATTATTTTAATAATCCAATTATGTTTTGTAATCAATTATGCCATAATGTTTTTCTGTAGAATTTGTAATGTACAATTACAATTTAGTAGGTATTACATTAAATTTGTTTTTGGAAACAGCCACTGGGTAATAAGAAATTACAATAGGATATATATGGGTCACACTTAACATTGTGTAAACATGCTTATTTTTGTACCTTCAGTACGTCCACATCACAGAACCATTATTTCAGTCACTAAAATAGATTTGCTTCATTCAATTAATATTTTAGGTAGGATCCCTTTTCTGTATAGAAATTATATTTGGATTACACATAATGTAGTTAACCACATAATGACCTCCACAATGGAAATCAATAGCTATATAAAAAGGGAGCTATTTTATGCAACCGAAAAGGGTTATTATAACAACTTCTCGATTCATATCACAATGATTGACCTGTGCTGTCTTTACTGTATTACCATCCGGTTGAAAGAATAATGACATAGCGTTCTTCTAAAATGTTTTATGGTAATGGTGAACACATTGAGGGGAATCTTGGACCATTCCTCTATACTAAACGATTCCAGTCATCCGCTTATGGAATGCTACAGGTTTTCAATGTGGTTCAATACTGGATCCTAAACGGACCATTCCAAAATTATAATGTTGTTATAAATTAACCATACCTTTGTAGATCTGTAGGACACTTGGGATTATTGTCTCTTTGGAAGATCCAGTTGCAGTAGAGCTTCTGTCTAGCCTGGATGCCAGCCGAATTTAGCCCCGCCCACAACATTTGAGTTCGGGAATATTCTGACTCGAATCTGAGTATGACAACGTCACGTTAGGTTCAGTCTGCTCAAAAACAAAAATCAAACACGGTATTAGTAAAACAGTGAATGTTAATGATGCCATTGACCTTAATATGGATCATGCCAGTGAATGCAAAATGGCATCATAAGATTAAAGATCCATTGACAATCTTTACACAGGTTATGCGGTGATGTAACCTATGCATACATGTGTACCTTTACACCAAATCCACTACTTAAAAAGCACTATTAGCATGCATATAACCAAATGGCTTTATTTTCATGTCATCAGACCAAATCCAAGTGCCAATGTCAGTTTAGCAACTCTAGGTAGTTTAATGCATGGTCAGATTACATGAAATAGAAAAGTGTATTGGCCATGCACACCAATGATAGATTTGGCACCAGAAAACGCAGAAAGGTAACTCAGACATAAAATATGGTGGCTGGTCTTTGCTGTCTTGTACCCATTACATTTAATGGTTCTCGAAATCTAAGTTTCTGTGTGAGCCTACCAGAACATTTCATGGGAAAGCCTGGTTGCATTTATTAGGAGGCTCACACTTGCCACATGCGGATCTTTAGCTATAGGCAATGACCCCGAGCACACCAACGTTCACACATTGTTAAAAAGCAAAATCACCTTTCGCAATAGCCACCTCATTCTCTTGATTTGTCCAGTCTGAATTAATTTGTGAAAAAGTGTCAGTCTCTCCGTGATTCTTTGGAGTGAAAGCAATGTCTCATTCAAGGAAACCCTTTCTCTAAATCTTGTGTTAAACTACAATTCCATAAAATACATAAATCAGTATTTAATTATTTACTAAAATATGTTTTAGATTTTAACGTTTTAGTAGGTTGCTGACGCAGAACTTAAAGTATTGCCACATTTTCGTATTTGTTCAAAGCAAAGATCCAATACTGCGGAATCAGTTCTCTTGTCATTTTAAACACTACAACACCACCTTCTGTTAGAAATGTGCGAGAGCACCATATCCTTTTTTGGAAAAAAGTGAATTTGAATTTTATTTCCTGTTTTGGGAAGTGGACAACTAGTAGACGATCAATTTAGTCTAGTCCTGATGAAAAAAAATATAACAATTACTTATAGCCACCAATTTGTGGAATCCGATTGGTTAGTTTTGGCCCGCGGAACTGAAACTAATTTTGCAGACCTTGAACATTTAGACATGCGGAATATCTTTCGTGATCTTCATGACAGGTCTTGTGTTTCAAGAAGGATATTGTAAACGTCTATAGTCTTATAAAGTAATACTCTTTGAATGTTTTCCCTTAAATATGCACGTTCAATCGACGTAGTGTTAGGTTTAAACATGAATGAATATACCTCTACTGATAGATACATATTATTTTACATGTAGCCAATTTTTGGGCTCAGTCTGCGCCTAACGTGGTTTACACGCTCAAATAAAACAAGACAAAATATACCTATATATTAATATACTTTAGGGTCACAAATCCGACAATTGATACAACTGTTAATTTTTTAGGGTAAGATGGGGTGACTTGCACCCCTAAAACAATGTCTAATAGCTGACACAAAACAGCAGTTTGGATTTTTTTATGTGGATCATAGCCCAGTTTAGGCGAAATAATTACACAGGGAATTAAAATGTCCACATACACTTTATGTTTACACTTTATAATTATTAATGATGTATTAACATCATGCGATTTTTGACATTAGTTCATGTAGCCCTACTACCTATATAAATATAACTGAATGGTAATTTCTAATGCAATCCAAGAAATTGTATTTTCATTAGAAAAAACACTTCAGCTAGCATACTGGTTACTGTTATGACAATTTTGATCAGGTCATAATTTAAAATCTGTTAAAATAGCTATACGGAATCAATAATAGGTTTATGGAGAATATTTAGCAGTTCTTACATAAAACTGAATAGATAATCAATTTATTATTTGTTATTAAAGAGTGCAAACATCATACCATTTCATATACTTATTTAACACATTAAAACAATAATGTAAAAAAATAATAATGTTCAGATGTGTCTGGCTACAACTGTGAACTTTAGCAACCCATGACAGTGATTTCATTATGTAGAACCGCTTGCATAGTTACAGAACCAGAAGAAATGGACCAGTAGAAGAAATGCTAATAGAAATGCTAATGTTTATTTAAGAAATAAAATGTACAAGTACCACAAGATAATAATAAAGGATTATGACAAAATGTACCAAGTAAATCAATTTGTACGTACGTACATACATACATACATATGGCAGACTAAAAGTTTCAGTTACATTTATCAAAAAGGATCAATATACTATATTCACGTGATATAAAAACTCTAAAAGATTACCCTGAATAAGAGATTAATTGTATTTACAATATCCTAACAAGTTCTGGAGTGTGTCTAAACCCCCACAGAATAGCACCAGACCATACAACGTCATCAAATAATTCAGAAGTTATGTTTTGTGTCACATATTTACAGCAGTCATCTTAAAAAAACTGTAAATTCTTGTGGAATCTAAATAAAAAGTGGACTTAATATAATAGCTCATGAGCCCTTTCAGATTCCCCACAGCCAGAAGAGAACTTGCCAACCCCTTGAGTCTGGCCCCTCTCTAGGTATCTTCCACAATATCTCTACAACTGTTATTGGACACATCAGAATTTTCATTTTCTTTCAATACCTTGCTTGTCTTAAAGCATAGTAACTGTATGAAAACTGACTATTATTCAGTTAATAAATGCATATCTTACTGTTGATTTCATAATCAACATTCCCCAGATTTGACCTTTGGACAATACAAGGAAAAACAAAGCAAGCACTTTCCCAGATTGGCTGGTATACTCTGTTAAAGACCTTCCATGAAAAACAACCACGTCCAGGTGTGCTGTTTCAGTCTAGCCACATCTTACAATCATCTTCACATGAAACGGTGAAGAAAAAAAAGAGAAGACTTGGGGCCATGATACATTTACAGCTTCCACGTGCTGCGAAAAGGCCGCTGTGCTTGGATGTTGTAAAAGTATCATGGCCCTTAAGCTGATGTTTTCTGAGGAAGCATTACCTGCATCTATAAATATAGAGTCGTCTGTGTTTTTTTCAAGATAGAAATTCTAGACTCCACTAGGTGTCAGGAATGTCACCTGTCATTTTTGGTAATAAATGAGAAGGAAAAAAACAATTGTCATGTTTACATTAGGACATTTTTTCCATAATCTTATATAACAAAATTTGAAATTGAAATCAGCCAAATTATTAATAATACTGTTAATATTTAGCTGAATGTTATAAGCACAAATAAAGAACTGGTGCTAATTTTTTATATAATACATATGTATTATAGTTCATGGACCTTTTCACACTCATACTGATAATGATAATAGCTGTGTTTGTGGTCCGTTGTGCTGAAGTATGCGAGACAAACCCGAGGGCTGCAGTGATGAAATCAAATGTCTTTAAAGGACAACTCCGGCGCAAAATGAACCTAGGGGTTGATAAACATTGTTACAGAGTCGACCGTTCTCTGGGATATGTTTTCATCGAATGTGCCCCGTTTTAGTGCGAACTGATAATTACCTTATAAGGCTAGTTATGGATGAAGTAGAAATAAATCACTATTTTATACCACTAACAAGGCTCAAAATTGCACCACACTTTCACGGTAGCATAATGAGGGTCCCTACATTGCAAACAGAAGCATTGAGAAATGTGTAAGTGTTAATAAGATAGTTTAAAAGACAGTAACATTCGGGTACACAGCCAGGCATCATCTTCGGAAAACAGACTAAACCAGAGGGAAAATGGCTATTTGGGCCCAATACGGAAAACAGAATCGACCAGTCAAACCACAAACTCTGTGTTACATGAGCTGAACTGTGAGAAAATAGTATTTGATTTTAGTTCGCATCGCCAGCTGTAAGTCTTGCTCATTAATCTGTATGAATGATCGCAAAACCTCTTGCCATGAGAGATTCCAAGTCACAGTTCAGCTCACGTAGCATGGCGTTTGTGGTTCGACTGGTCGAGTCTGTTTTCCGGATTGTGCCCAATTAGCCATTTTCCCTCCCCGGTGTCATGTGACTCGTTAGTGTTACAAGGTCTCAGGTGTGAATGGGGAGCAGGTGTGTTAAATTTGGTGTTGTCACTCACACTCCTTCATACTGGTCACTGGAAGTTCAACATGGCACCTCATGGCAAAGAACTCTCTGAGGATCTGAAAAAATAATTGTTGCTCTACATAAAGATGGCCTAGGCTATAAAAAGATTGCAAAGATCCTAAATCTGAGCTGCAGCATGGTTGTCACAACCATACAGCGGTTTGACAGGATAGGTTCCACTCAGAACAGGTCTCGCCATGGTCGAAGTTGAGTGCACGTGCTCAGCGTCATATCCAGAGGTTGTCTTTGGAAAATAGATGTATGAGTGCTTCCAGCATTGCTGCAGAGGTTGAATGGGTAGAGGGGTCAGCCTGTCAGTGCTCAGACCATACGCCACACACTGCATCAAATTGGTCTGCATGGCAGTTGTCCCAGAAGGAAGCTTCTTCTAAAGTTGATGCACAAAAAAGCCCGCAAACAGTTTGCTGAAGACAAGCTGACTAAGGACATGGATTACTGGAACCATGTCCTGTGGTCTGATGAGACCCAGATAAACTTATTTGGTTCAGATGGTGTCAAGCGTGTGTGGCGGCAACCAGGTGAGGAGTACAAAGACAAGTATGTCTGGCCTACAGTCAAGCATGGTGGTGGGAGTGTCATGGTCTGGGCCTGCATGAGTGCTGCCAGCACTGAGGAGCTACAATTCATTGAGAGAACCATGAATGCCAACATGTACTGTGACATACTGAAGCAGAGCATGATCCTCTCCCTTTGGAGACTGGGCCATAGGGCAGTATTCCAACATGATGACAACCCCAAACACACCTTCAAGACAACCACTGCCTTGGACGAATGACAAAGAATGGTTGTCATTCGCAAGGCTACTTTTACTTTTATACTTTAAGTAAATTGCCAAGCCTGTACTTTGTTACTTTTGCTTGAGAAAATAAGTTAAATCAGTACTTCTACTTTTACCAGAGTATTTTTAACACAAGTAACTGTGCTTCTACTTGAGTACGGAAGTGAGTACTTTTGCCATCTCTGCCTAGGTTCCACCTACTAGGGAGTTTTTCCTAGCCACTGTGCATCACTTGTTGTTGCTTGCTCTTCGGGGTTTTAAGCCGGGTGTTAGACAAAGCACTTTGTGATAGCTGCTGTTGTAAAAGGGGCTTTGTAAAACAAATTTGATTAATTGATTGAGAGGATATTCATGAAGTTTAAACTCAAGCTGCACAACATAAGCAAAGGTTAATCACACACATTGCCAATGGTAAGTGGGACCTTAAAAAAGATGAGGACAATGAATCACATTGTCAGTCACTGGCTACATTTGTTAATGGTATAAATACAATTGCTGTGCAGTCATTTGCACAATTTCAAAGCAAACATTTTGAACTAATGAGGCAGCATGAGGCAGCACTTAAGAAATAATAATGTTGTCTGTGTAATGGAAAATTGCCTGAAACCCTCATAAATAAAAGTATTAAAATCCACATGAATATGGCTTAAGCAAAGCCCCTAATTTAAACAAACAACTTTCTGATCTTTCTTTTACAAGCCAATTTATTCAGCAAACCAGACAATGATTTCTGCCACCCTTTGGCTAAAATACCAATTATTTGTACGATGCAGCAATTATCTTTTTTTTGGTGCAATGTCACAGAACATAAAATTGCAAAAGTATCCCAAAATGTCTGAAAGCTGGATAAGGCAAATACCTTATCCGGTAATGATTATCAATCATCAAAGCAATTATGCTACAGTATATTAATGAGAGCCTTGGATCCCGATATACGCCACATGTTGTTGTTTAAAGAGGTATTCTCATGTTTAACAAGGCTGCATGTTTCCCTAATTAAACCTATTCTATTACAATAAAGTGTATGTTTTTGTGTTTTGTCACCCAGGGAAAATATATATTTTTGACCTGTACATTACACATTTACATGAATATAGCACTGCTTTTAAATGACTTTGACAGCCGCTTTTCCAAGCTATCAAGGACAGATACGCCAGTTATGGATAAGAGTCTAGTATAGGTTATTGCATTGCTACAGTGTGTTTGAAAGTGTCACACAACAAGCTTCCATCTGGGGTGAAAGGAGGGAGACAGGTGCACAGTTTAGAGAGTGAAATCAAATGGTAATTTAATCCGTATAACACTTAAAACAAATTAAAATGCCTTGTGCGGCAAAATGTAAATATAACATATACTTCTCTCACTAACACAGACGGACATCAACAATACCTGACAGCTTACAAACATTCAAACAGGACGTAAAACCCGAACTAATTAAAGAATGAATGCAGCTGGTTTAATTAATTGGCGACAATCTATTGGACAGTGTAAACGTGATAAAGTCAGCTGACTGGGAAGCGGGAAACAGAAACCAAAACAATACACACAGGGTAGAAACTATGAAACGGAAACCAAAACAATACACACAGGGTAGAAACTATGAAACAGAAACCAAAACAGTATACACAGGGTAGAAACTATGAAA
The DNA here is from genome assembly GCA_016801145.1 of Umbra pygmaea. Taxonomy (NCBI): domain Eukaryota; kingdom Metazoa; phylum Chordata; class Actinopteri; order Esociformes; family Umbridae; genus Umbra; species Umbra pygmaea. Next base: position 7,972 of record JACXGM010009630.1, on the reverse strand, counting down.
CGGAAACCAAAACAATACACACAGGGTAGAAACTATGAAACAGAAACCAAAACAATACACACAGGGTAGAAACTTGGAAATGAAACAAGAGGGGAGAACCCAAAACACACCTTTCCGGATCCATAAAGGATCATGATCAGAGCAAATTGGGCAGTATTGTTCCCACATAATACAGTTTCATATACCGTACTGCTTCCTGTTTTCTAGCATTTTGGGCAAGCCTACCTAAACAACTTTCCTAAACCTACCACAATAGATCTCCTAATCAATATTTGAAAAATGTAATATTTTGGACAGAGTTTTGTTGGTCATATGATTGGAGTGAAAAATTCCCAAAAGGATAGTTAGATATGACATCAAGTTTAACAGTCCATAGAGACTAGTGGTTGTCAAGCAGCTAGAAATAGCATGGGAAGTGTGTAATTAACCGTGAGTGAAAATGTTCATGACGTGTCCCAAAATAAAATAGTGTAATGTCCATGATTGCTTGTAACATTATGATAGTAGTCCATGCCATTTAACAGCCTGATGGTCTGCAGGAAGAAGCTGTTGCGCAGTCTGGTTGTTCTTGACAGCATGCTTCTGAACTTAAGATATCTGGAGGACCAGAGTGGCTAAAACAGTTTGTGGCTCAGGTGGCTGGTATCAGAGATGGATCTTCTTTGCCTTCCTGCATCACTTGCAGAGCCATAAGGTCAGCCATCTTTGAGTGTTAACTTAAGCCAGTTAGAGGCTGTGGTGGAAACAGACCAGATGAAGACTTAATTGGAGGATGTTGACCGGCTGGGTTTCGAGTGACTGGTGTTGACAACTGTCTATTCAGAACGACGTGAGACCTTCAGCTGGAGAAAATCATTTGAAAGGTGCAGTTTCAACATCGCCTAAGGCGTCTATTCAAAAGCCTTTGCTCAGTGGGCTGGCTGTATTGAAACAGATGTGCACTTGTTCCTCGTCATTAAGGCGGCATGTATGAGCCATTAGGCTCCATCCGACACATCACAGCAGGGCCGGCCCCAGGCATAAGCAAACTAAGCGGCTGCTTGGAGCCACCTGGCCACCAGGGGGCCCCTAATGGAGTGACTCAGCGCGATAGGAGCCCCAAAAGGCTTGGGCCAGCACTGAATCACAGACTGTGTTGAGTTCCCTGGAGGTCCCTGGACATTGCTGGATGTGCCTGGCAGAATCTGCAGTGTCAGCATGGGGATCTGCGACCACTGAAGCTCCTCCTGGACAAGGTTGTTGTAAAAGGGGGATTCTCCCTATTTTTTCTATCCACAGGTCCTGGACAAGCACCTTAAATTGGTTTATAAAAATCATGATGTATCCTAGCAAGTCATAGTGGCGGCTGATATTCCTCACTGTAAGTTTGGTGCACTCCATGGGGCAGTGTTTGTATTCACAAAGGAGTTTCCAATGCAGTTTCAACATCCACATTTAAGAAATATCACACACACATTTCATCCATGACATCCAGAACAAATTACCGTAGTGAGTGCATACATATTCATACTAATATAAACACAATCTGGTTTGTTCTATTCTGACAGGCACAGGTTTTTTTAGGTGAATGACTGACATATCGAATACTTTCTGAAAGGGTTTAGTGAGGGGGACGGACACAAAAGTTACCAAGGAGCCCTTGGTTTGCACATTTAGCCAAATCACGGAACATGGTGTTAAACATGGTGCATGCCTCCAGCAGGGCTGAGTTAACATCAGCCTTTGGTCCTGCGTACATGTAGGTCTTAGAAAGTTGGCCTGAACTCTAGTTTCAGATGGGCCAAGAGCAATTAATATTTATTATTCTTTTCACAAGTATGAAGTTGATCTTCCACTCACTCTCAAAATAGGGAAACACTGGATTTGGCATAGTGTACAATGTGGTAAATGGGGAATCAGGGGCAGAGTAGATTCTGTTTAGAGTACCAACCATCCCAGGGTAGAATGTGCCCCTGCTGTGTCTGATTTTAACACCTCTAAAACGTAGTGCCATTTTGTCCTGGCAGTCTGCCCTCCAGAGTGCACTGTTCCACAAGTGCAAAGAGAAGAAATTAAATCTAGGATAGTAAACTAAGAAAATGTTGCACACGTCCTTATCCCATGCTAAATAGGTTGCCTTGACAACAATTGCCAACAACATCCCACTTCTCACCCCTCACAGAGATGAAACAGAATGTCATTGTGAAAAACAAGCTAAGATGACATAAGATGAGAAGAGGTAAAGGTGACACAGAAACATACATTTCCCACCCACACCAGATAAAGATAAAACAAAAACAACATTTACCTTGTCACACGCCAAAGCATCTACCTTAAGACCCTAGTGAAACACAATATCAACTAAGTCATCCAAGGGATTTGTGTTTCTGTTCATATTCGATTTGACAGTTACAACGAAATTTGAAGTCATGTACTGTAGACCTGTAGCTTCCCAGCAGAGGGCGTGGTAGCATAAGGACATTCTAAATTGAAACCTTGTGATGCATGTCTGACCTCGTTACTGAAGTTTAAAAATAAAAGGTTAGGCAAGGGACACTGTTATGGATATAGTATGTTCTAGGGTTTTGGGAGGGAATCTTCTACTAGAGGATCTTGAATAACCTAAACTAATTTCAATAGTAAAAGCGCAGACGTCTGTAATTCTTCATTTGGTAATTATGGTATTGTCTATTCCTATGCTCAATTTTAACAGTCCAGTTCAAGTGGTTTCTGAATAACAATTATTTTACCTTCTTGTTTTCACGGTGAACATAGATCATTATTGATTTGCACATGTTGTGTACATACAGGGCCCTATCTTACACCCAGCGCATTTGACTTTTTACACAAACGCATGTATCAATCCTATCTTACACCCGACGCATATGGGAATTTTCCCTCCACAGACACGCGTCGTTAAATTAAGCCCAAATCACACAGAATCCGTCATTGCATATGCGTAACAACGGAAGTCCAGTCATTTCCAATGAAGGAGTCCGCCAATGATGCAAAGACGCATAGCGGAATGCACTGGATTGCGGATGCGGTGCATTTGGGGTGTTGCATACATTGGATTTTTCCTACTCGTGCAATAAAACCAATGCGTTAATCAAACCGGATGTTGTGTCTAGCTAACACTTGCTAGCTTTTCAAAACGGTGACAAATTTGGTATAGCCAACACTTATAGTTACTGACCTGCTAATTCAATGTCTTTCGAATTCCTCTTCCAAGCATATTGTTTTTTTATGTCTCTGTACATCTGCTGTTATATCAAAAATGGCAGGATACCCGGCAACCGCTTATATAAGTTTCTCCTCCAATTTTACATGCGCTGTGAAACACTAGACAATGCGTAAATGAGGCAAAGGGCTATGCATCAAAACTATGCATATGCAACGCAACTAGCGGATTCGGTGTGATTTTGGCATAATAGCGTGTGCACAACGCGCATACACTTTGCTCCTCTCATCTACACAAATGTGAAAAATAGGTATACATAGTGTACACATTTACTCAAATTATTCATAATGAATTATTTGCACTGATATACATCAACATCAAGGGAACCCATTCAATCAACAAGTATACACACGTAATTTGCTATGCTAATAGTAAAATCACCCATGTCTTTGCTCAGAATTACTCAGGCTCAAGCCACGACTCACTTATGGCAACTTTGCCATGAGGAATCCCCCCTTGGATGGGTGGCTGTGAAGGGGACAACAGCTATCCTTTAAAGACATGGTTAATGATGACACAATTTATGATGACAGCAAGTTCGTAAAATGCCGTTTAATCAAAAACACACACACAAACACGCAGTGTAGCCTAATTGAACAAACATTTGGCACACTGAAAATGCACGTCAGGTGTTTGGATAGAACAGGTACACTACTCAAGTCGCAGCATTCTTTGTGGTTTGTTGTATTTTACGCAACATTTCCATGAAATCATGGATGTGTTGATGACATTAATTAGGAAATATTAGAGGACTTCAGGAGACGTGATGTTGACATGCGTGCCAGCCACTTAAATGCCCACTAATGCAGAACAGGAGTGGAAAGCTTATTTGACAGAAGAGTAATCTCGGTCTAATGTTAGACTACATTGCAAAAATATTACCATGCATTCATAACCTCGTGATTCAGTGAGAGTGAGTCCAAAACATCGGATAGTAGGCTATGTCTTGTGACATTTCTTTATTTACATTTTGTAAAAAGAAAAAACAATAGAAAATCGCTGTTATAATAGCAATCCGCCATGGAACAAGCGCGTCTGCTCTTAAAGGGAATGTGAGATGACGATCTGATTGGTTTATTGCACGTAAAGCCCAAACCACACCTATGACTAATGAAGCTACTTTAGACCTACCCATTTTAGATATGCGTCGGGCGCAAGAATCATTTATCCCGCCGGTAAAATAGCAACAGCGCCGGGACCCTCCCGCAATGTAACTTGCGTTTCGCGTTTGATACTTGCGTTTCAGATCGTTAAAAAAGAGCCCACAGTGTCCTCCATAAGTACTGGGACCAAAGTCAAAATTGCTGTACACTCAAAGCACACGAAAAATATTCAAATATGAATATGAGGCAAATTGATTATACACTGATGTCAAAATTGAGCTGGCCTTTCAGGACAAGGATTTGACCCTGGATAACCTTATCTCCATGGAAGCCATGGAGAAATATGCGGACGAGGCCTTGCTGCAGGGATTCATCCGACGATCTACCTCACCAGACTCGTCCAGTTTTTTCTTTATCACAAAGATGGATGGGGCCCTGCATAGTGTCTACCGGGGATTGAACGACATCACAGTCAAGTAATGTTACCCACTTCCTTTGGTTCCTGTGGCCCTGGAGAAATTGTGCGAAGAGCTCATATTTACCAAATTAGATCTACAGAGCGCTTAAATCTGATCCAGATACGCTAGGGGGATGAATGGAAGACGGCCTTCAGTACCACCTGTAGACACTACGAATATCCTAAGGTTTGGCTAATGTCCCCTCAGTGTTTCAGTCCTTTGTGGACAACATGTTCCTGGACCTGCTGGGTATAAATGTGGTAAGATACATAGACAACATCCTTCGTAACAGGAACAACTCAGCTACGTAACAGGAACACGTTTGACACAAAAGGACAGTACTGAAACGGCTCAGAGACCATCAGCTGTGCATAAAAGGAGAAAAGTGCACCTTCCACCAGCCGACAGTCTCATTCCTGGGATTTAACCTCTCCCCTACATGGAGAGAGGAAAAACAGAGGCAGTCAGGTCATGGCCAGTTCCCACCAGCCAAATTCTACTGTCGATTTATTCAGAACTTCAGCAGCTGTTCCACTCAGCTCTCTACTACAAGGAAATCCAAAAAAGCTGCAATGAAATCCTGATGCAGATGCAGCCTTCAAACGTCTAAATCTATATTCACATCAGCCCCGATTCTGACACACCCAGATCCCACTCTACCGATTTGTCATGGAAGTGGATGCGTCAGAGGTGGGTGTGGGGTCCATCCTCTCACAAAGGCAAGGTAAGCCAGAAAAATTACCTCCAGGAGCATTTTTATCCATAAAGCTTAACCCTACAGAGAGGAATTACAAGAGACCGGAAATTGTTGGTAATAGTCCACGCCCTGGAGGAGTGGAGACACTGGCTGGAAGACGCAGTCCATACATTCTCCATCCTCACTGATCACCAACCTTTGGCACATATGAGCAGCAAAGATGAATGCCAGACAAGCAAGGTGGGCATTATTCCTAACCTTAGGGGCGCAGATGGCTCAGTGGGTAGGGAGTCAGACTTGTAGTCAGAAGGTTGCCAGTTCGATTCCCGACTGAGCCAAATGTCATTGTGTCCTTGGGCAAGACACTTTACCCTAATTGCTCCCAGGTCGTTGCTGTAAATAAGAAATTGTTCTTAGTCAACTTACCTGGTTAAATAAAGGTTAAAATATAAAAATAAAAAATAAAACCCATTTCCGGTTCTCTCTGTCTTATCGTCCTGGAACCAAGAATGCCAAAGAAGACGCCCAGTCCTGACCAGCTTGTCAGTCAGTAGTACTGGTAGCCCACCTTGAGTCAAGAGGTCTTCAGGGCCGGTTTGAGCATGTGAGCAGGGTGGTCGCACGTGGGCGAGGCTCCTGGGTTTCAGCTAACTTTGACATTTTCATTTAGTTTTTAACTTATCTTTTCCTCCAAATGTTGCACGCTTCCAAGAGAAAATGACCTTTGTCTTGGAGCAGATTCTGGCCTGGCACTTGTCTCCACAGATCCTCGCCCTGTCACTTTAGCAGAGCTGGAATCCCATCTCCAGTCACACCTGAAGGCCTTTCGAGCTGAGATAATTGTGTATATTATAAAGGGTGTCAAAATCCAGATGAAAACAGCCTTTCACGCGGATCTGGCCCCCTTTACTGCATCCCAGGTGGTGGCTCCGCCGGCGGCCTCCGCAGGGGCTGTGGGCTCAGGGACGGGCATGGTGGTGGGCTCAATGACAGGCTGGGCAGTGGGCTCAATGACAGGCTGGGCGGTGAGCACAGGGACAGGCTGGGCGGTGAGCACAGTCGGCGGCGGCGGAGCTGGAGGTCCAGTCGGCGGCGGCGGAGCCGGAGGCCCAGTCGGCGGCGGCGGAGCCGGAGGCCCAGTCGGCGGCGGCGGAGCCGGAGGTCCAGTCGGCTGCGGCGGAGCCGGAGGCCCAGGCGGTGGAGCTGGAGGTACAGTCGGCAGCGGCGGAGCTGGAGATCCAGTCGGCGGGTCCCCGAAGTCCGGCGGCGGAGCCAGGAGTAAGCACCCCAGGTCCCAGCTGGCCTGGAGTGCTGGAGCCGGCTGTAGCACACTCCTGCGTGGAGCTGGTTGAGGCGGGACCCGTCACAGATCAGGCTGAGGCGGGATCCGTCGCGGAGCAGGCTGATGTTCGGCTCCTCGGTTGGCAGCCAGGGTCTGATGGAGAGGAGGCAGCATCAGCTGGATATCCGCAAAGGAGCCTGTGGCAGGTGGAATGTCCGTGTACACTCACCACGGCTCCTTGGTGGGTGCACCAGGTGCCACACAGGCCCCTGGAGGAGCTGACGCCGCCTGTCCTGGCTGCCTCTCGACCGGAGCCTCCGTGTGCCCGCAAGGGCTATAGCACCCCCCCAAAAAATATATGGGCAGACCCCCATCCTGCTCCTCATCTTCGTCTCCAGACTCCTCCTCCATCGGAAACTGGTTGTCATATTCCGTAATACGGGGTACATACAGCGTTCTGGAGTGGTGGTATTGTCCCGCTGTACAACAACCGTAAGGTGGCATAGGAGGAGGGTAGCCGAAATAGCGGAACCGCCGCTCGTACTCCTCTTCGGGGTTTTCTGCCTGTGAGCTCGTTGGTCCTCTTTGTTGGTCGGTCATTTCTGTCATGGTGTTTGTAGGTGAGGTAGAGGAGAGAGACTCAAACAGGCAAGAGATGATTGCTGGTTGTTTTATTTCCCTCGATCGGTCCAGGAACATATATATAAGACCCATTGCAGGGTACTGCTGAGTAAGGGAATACAAAGGATACACAACCTAGCCTACGTGCTCTTCAAGACAGTGGCACGACACTGTTGGCTGACATGTATAAAAACCGCGAAGTATAACACTCTTTCACGCAACTCACTTCTCACAACATTTAGTAATACATGTAGGTCCTGGACTTTTCTTCTTAGGGAACAACGCAACGGAAAACAGAATGACAGAATAAACAATGACCGACAGCTCTCTCCAGTCAAGCATAGGGATGGGCATTCGATTAAACTTTCTTCGTCGATCGTCGGGAGAATTAATTTTTAAATTAAAATGAATTGGTCGTTTAACGTTTTACAAATAAATCCAATGAAAATATAAAAATACAGCGTGTTTTTCCTTGATGAGATCTTTATTACAAGAAGAACAACTTGTGGCAGTTAAACTGGATGTTTGGTTAGCCTAAACTTGAGTATGAGCTGCAGTGCTGTAAAGCTGCGGAACCTGCAGCTGCGAGCC
>JACXGM010009629.1:16172-27408 GCA_016801145.1 Umbra pygmaea | reverse complement strand
ATGGAGACACTGCAGAGGAGCTGAAGAGCAACCAGTTGCAGACCCCTGATCTATGCATACAGTATTATGTACATAATATACTCTAATGTACAGTATAGTGTAAGCAGCAGTATGGTGTAAACATTGTTAGAGCTTCTAAGGTGATGGAAATAAATAGTAGGATATCAATTATGTAGCACATGACCGGCACTTAAAAATTTGTTTAAAAACTTCTATTTGCAATGCAAATTAAAAGGACATTGACTTTAATAAAGTGACGAATTGCAATATAACCAGTGTCCAACATCAAGCAGCATTGTGCAAAGAAACCCATTCTGGAATTCCCGCCTGAGCATTCTGCTTTCTTCAGCTTCCGCCTACTGGAATGCCAACTTTTCTCCTCAGCACTCTTTCCTCTGCATGGTGGGCTATCATCAGCTGCATGTACTGGTCTCGCTGCTAGTGTCCACGTTGCAGGATGGCCGTATTTTCATCATCATGCTCCTCAGTGCCTCAAGGAATTCTGAATCCCTTTTCCTCTAAATCAAAATAGACAACACAAAATGTACATTTAATACTTCATTACAAGAATATTTTTTAATTAAAAGGTTGAAAATGAAATTAAAAGGAATGATACATAGTTTTAAACCTCCCCACCAAACATGGCCTCCCTCAACCCCTGCGAAACAATTAGAGCACCAATAATACATCATACATGTGTTTGTTTTTAATTGTTGTGTTATTTTCAAGCATTTGGAAATTGTTAGAAATTGTCTTGAAATGTTTTTTTAGGCAATTGTTTTTATGTAAGCAAGTGTCCTGTGTGATTACTGTAGCATACCTGCCAACCTTGAGAAATGTTTATGAGTACCAACTCAGCGCGGACACAGCGTTTCACAGTGGAGCACAGCATTTGGGAAGTGGGCATTCCACCATCTCAATAAGCCCACAAAAAAAACATATGCACACTTGTAAAATTACTTGTATAAATTATTGTATATTAAATTAATACAGTAACTACACTATTAGGGCCTTTTCCCATTGCTTGTAATTCAACAACCAAAAACTGCACTCTTTTCTGAGAGTCTAATGAAATCCTAAAACTGACTATACTGAGTGGCAATTTTAACCATAGAATTACAATGAAAACATACCATTAGGGTCCGTTATTATTAATAATTCTAAAGTGTAGGGCACTACCAATTATAACATTTCCAATTATTGGGATAGATGCTGTGGCAGTCTCCAGTTAATTTAGTTGTTTCCTCCCATGTACATGACGTTTCCAATCTAAACATTGTGCGTTATAATCAATTCTGCCATTATATTTTTATTAAATAATAAGTCGGCGAACCGTTTGGTTAATTTCCCTACCAGTTTCCTAACGCATCAGTGGTGAGTCATTGTCAGCGGACGAGGTGGAGCTGCCATGAGTGAATCCAGCAGCTGTATCACGATTACTAGATAGAGTCACTCTAGATAGAGTCACTCGCGGGAGAAGCAGGAGCATTAGTTTTTTTTCCTTCGGCCCGAACCCTGTAAATCTCCCAGCACTAGTAATATTAGCGTTAAGAGTGAATAAAAAAAATCTGGCAAATACAGTTTTGCGTATATCAGAGTAGTATTTCGTACCAGCGTAGTTTGACTTGAAATTGCGTAAATGGTACGCAAAATGCGTGCAGGTTGGCAGGTATGTTGTAGGTTATGTGGTATGATTACATTTACAAATACTGGTATCTAATTTATTGACCTTGTTATGGTCAAATATATGCTTTGCATTGATGAAGGTGAATAGATTTTTGAGCAGTAGTTCAGTAGCTAGGTAATTTTGTGAGCCTCATCAAAAATAAATAATTATTAGCAATTTTTTCTTTACATATGACGAGATATACGGCTGTGGCTTCCTATAGTCACAAGAAACAATCAAAACCAACACAGTAGAAACCATTTTCAGTAGCACAAACCCCTAAACCCATTGAGATTCCGAATCATAATACAATTAGATTTTTCTCTTAAAACAGACATCATGGGTTTGTACCTCGGCTTCTATGCGTTTCAGGAGTAGACTTGGGACGAGGGTTACTTGTGCTTGCACGAAACATGCTGACGTCTGTCGCCTGCAGCACACTGTGGGCAGCTGATTCATCTGAAAAATACGATGAGAAAAGTTAATTTTGATAAGTACAAAAACGTTTAAGAGAAATTATTTTGAAGTGATATTATTTACCTTAAACGAACTGGTCCTCGGATTCTTGGCTAGCTTCCAACAACGCATGTGCCGAGTCTTGTGCTCTTCCAGAAAAAGGAAGGTCTGTTCCCCAAATAACCGTTTGTGTGCCGGTCAGAACCGTTAGTGTTGTTATGGTCCTTTATTTTTTGTAGTTCTGCTTTAATTTTTTTAGCTTCTATCTTGTTTTTCTGTGTAAAAATATGCCCAGTGCGCACAACAGACTTGATAATTTGAGATACATTTTCTCATTACGATTGCCGTTTCCAGCTCCAGCTGTATATCATCCTCAGCATAAATGCACAGTAAAGCCTGAACCTCGTCGTCGGTTTATTGGTCGTATTTTTTACATTCCAATTGAATGATTTTGAATTTGCTAATAAAACTGTTACTGTTTACATGGTAACGGAGTCTTAAAAATGGTGGTTGCAATGAAAAATTCAGCGTGTATTCAACCAATCGAAACGCTATGTTCCCCAACCAATCAGCATGTTCTGTGCCAAAGTCCAACCCCCTACAGGTCAGGAACTTTCAAAAGTACTACCCTCCGAGGAGGTGCTTCTTATGGGTTAAAAATCTACCCCAAACTTTATTTCGTTCCTGGGCCGTTTTGCGCATTTCGACCAAAGTACCACCCCAAAGTCCCAAGTTCCTGGGGAAAGTTCCTGCGGTCGAAATGCGTTATAAGTGAGGTACTATGTTAGCCTGGTTGTCGATTTTTGTTCCAGTAATGTTGTCCACATACATGTGCTACCTGTTATGTTTATATGTCAAGCCTGGAGGAAGCCTGAAAGAATATAACAACAACTATGTTTGGCACAGTCATTTGAGCAATCTTGTCAGCCAGAAAGTGGAAGAGGTCTGTTTTGTTATCATTATGTCTCAGGAACTTTATTCTTGTTTGTCACTTTATGTTGACCTCCCCGACCTCATTTAGATCTTGTTTCCATTTTTATTCTTGATGGATTGTACACATCAAACAAAATATGTGTGCTCTTGTACTTCATGACATAAGCATGTATACTGAATAGAACATCTAGTGCTGCATAGTCCTCAAATGTCTGCAATTTATTTGGTGGTAGTGTATGGACCAAAGCTCTGTCCGTGACTATATTTTCGGGGAGACCGTAGATCCTAAACACATATGTAAATAAGGCTTTGGCAGTTTGCAATGCTGTGGGCAGGCTGGAAAACGGGATCAGGCGACATAATTTGGAAAACTGATCTATAGCGACAAGTACTGTCGTACACCCTTTGGATGGTGGTAGATCAGTGATGTAGTCCACAGATAAATGGGACATGGGTCTTTGTGGAATAGGTAACGGGAAGAGCTTACCGTAGGGAAGATGCCGGGTGGTAGTGCATTGGGCGCAGATAGAGCAGGAGGCAATGTACCGCCACACACCTGGGATAGCTGTGGCTACCAGTATTTCGTTCGTAGCGCCTTGAGGGTGCGTGTAATTCCCGAATGCTCCGCTGTGAGCGACGTATGTGCCCAAAATAGTAGGCAATCCCTGAAATCATGAGGAACATAAAGTAGTCTTGGTGGGCAGTTAGGTGGTGGTGGCTCATTTACCTGTCCTTGTTGTATCTCCTCATCAAACGTCCACTGTATGGGGGCGATGATGCGGGCAGGTGGTCTGACTGGAGATTCTATTGCGCACTCCCTCATGCCCTCATAGATGCGGAACTAGGCATCCGCTTTCTTGTTTTTTTGTGCCTGGTTGATAGGATTAGGTCAAGTCAAAGCAGGTTAGGAATAGCGCCCACCTGGCTTGGCGTGAAATGAGTCGCTTCGCTGCCTTCAAATACTCCAGGTTGCAGAGGTCTGTCCACACCAAAAACGGGTGTTTGGCTCCCTCTAGCCAATGTCGCCATCGTTTTAAGGCATCCACCACTGCCAGGAGTTCTCAGTCCCCCACGTCGTAACGTTGTTCAGCCTGGCTCAGCTTCCTGGAAAAGAAGGCACACGGGTACATTTTCGAGGGGTTACCTTGTCTTTGCGACAACACTGCCCTGAGGCCCACCTCTGAGGCATCTACTTTAACAATGAATGGCAGGACCGGATCCGGGTGCGTCAGAATGGGTGCAATGGACAACAGGTCCTTCAAGGCACGGAACGCCTTCTCTGGGTGCCACTGTATGCGACGTGGCCCACCCTTCAACAGACCCGTCAAAGGGGATGGCACATAAAAGGAACGAATAAAACATTGGTCGTAATTTGCGAAACCCAAAAACCGTTGTAGTTCTTTTACCGTGGTAGGGACAGGCCAGGATCTCACTGCTTCCATCTTATTGACCTCCATCTCCACTCATTTGTCCATGATGTTGTAACCAAGGAAAGAGACAGACGTTTGATGGAAGTGGCATTTCTCAGCTTTGGCATAGAGAAGATGTCACAGTAGTCGAGTCAACACCTCCCTCCCATGTTGGACATGTAAAGCATAGGTAGAGGAGAAAATCAGTATGTCGTCAATATACACTAGGACAGTATGACCTAGCATGTCCCAGAATATTTCATTAATGAAAGCCTGGAATGCGGAAGGGGCATTGGACAAACCGTATGGCATCACCAGATATTCATAGTGACCCGACATCGTGCTGAATGAAGTCTTCTCTGATGCGGACCAGGTTGTAGGCACTGCATAAATCTAGCTTGGTGAAAAAACAAGCCCAGTGCATCATTTCAACGGCAGTATGAATCAATGGTAAAGGATACCTGTATTTCACAGTGACTTTATTCAGGGTGCGGTAATCTACGCAGGGTCTCAGGGCTCCGTCCTACTTCTTGACAAAATAGAAGCTAGACGAGACAAGGGAGGTGGATGGTCTGATGTGTCCGTGCGTCAGGGATTCTTGTATGTAGGTTTCCATGGCCTCTGTGATAGAAAGAGGGTACACGTGGCTCCGCAAGGTGGAAGATGGGTGGCTCGCGTAGGTGAGAAAGCCTCCGCCAGATCCTGGTATTTGTGAGGAACAGCTGTAGAGAAAGGAACATGGAGTTGCGGACTCTATGCTAGTTGTCTGGACCACCAGAGCATTGCACTTCACCTTGCAGTCCGCGGACCACTGTCAAAAATGTTTTTCTCTCCATGCTATCACAGGGTTGTGTTTAGATAACCATGGCATGCCCAACACTACTCGGTGCGCAGGGGATGGAATTACCAAAAAACGTATCTGTTCGGAGTGCTGTTGTTCTGTTGAGCTGTATAACAGTCTCGTGCGTGTGGTGATTTTTCCGCAGACACCCCGGTTGTAACAAGTGGTTCTTTCAGTCAAAGTTGACTTCTATCAGCTTGAAGCAGTCGGCCCATTCTCCTCTGACCTCTAGCATCAAAGCATTTTTGCCCACAAGACTGCCGCATACTGGATGTTTTCCCTTTTCACACCATTCTTTGTATACCCTAGAAATGGTTGTGCGTGAAAATTTAGCAGATTTTATTTTTATTTCACAAAATAACTAAGCAGATTGTGAAATACTCAGACTGGCCCCCACCAACAACCATGCCATGCTCAAAATTGCTTAAATCACCTTTCTTTCCCATTCTGACATTCAGTTTGGAGTTCAGGAGATTGTCTTGACCAGGACCACACCCCTAAATGCATTGAAGCAACTGCCATGTGATTGGTTGAGTAGATCATTGCATTAAATAGAAATAGAATGGGTGTTCCTAATAATCCTTTAGGTGAGTGTACTTCGTACAGGGAAATAATAACTGAAAACCTAGGCACTTAGTGCCTGGTTTAAATAGCCATCAGCCTGGCTGTGATCTATCGCAGCTGTGTGCGTAATCATGCCATTAAAGCAAAACGCACACCTAGTGTGGTATAGATATAGATAAGTTGATCTGCCTCACATATGTATTTCCTGCTAACAGAAACGTTCTCCCTAAGGTAACAAAACGAAAGAAAGACATAAGAAACCTAATAGAATCCTCAGAATATATACATAGCACAGATCACGCTGATTCCCCTAATACTCCGGAGAGGAGGACCGTCGAACAGGACAGGAATCAGGAGAGGATGTGACAATAGGAAAGCTGGCTGGTTGAACCGTTTCACTCTGTGACTCTTTATCAAGCCTTCTGAGGTGGTTTCTCTCTGTTGTAAAGATGAATGAGACACACATTGTCACGTTCGTGGTTGGTGTTGAGTGGAGAGAGGAGGACACAGGCAGGTAGATGAATGGTTGGTTTAGCTATATTTAATATATTGTAGCAGGTCCGGGAGATACAATCTCTATACAGTTGCAGGGTACGCTTGTAGCGAGTAGCCCAACGATACGTACATATCGCTATATTCAACAAACACGCTCTATCGCGGCGTGGACGCGGACAAAACACACACGCCTATATAATGGCTATGGTTAACAAACACGCTCTATCGCGGTGTGGACGCAGAAAAAACACACATGCTAAAAATTACAGTCTCTCAATGTGCAAAATTGATAGAGACATACCCCAAGGGACTTACAGCTGTAATCGCAGCAAAAGGTGGCGCTACAAAGTATTAAATTAAATTTAATTAAATTGAATAATTTTGCACGCCCAATTTTCCAATTTTTTATTTGTTAAAAAAGTTTGAAATATCCAATAAATTTCGTTCCACTTAATGATTCTGTCCCACTTGTTGTTGATTCTTCACAAAAAATTACAGTTTCATATCTTTATGTTTGAAGCCTGAAATGTGGCAAAAGGTCTAAAGTTCAAGGGGGCCGAATACTTTCGCAAGGCACTGTATATATCCATGATGTAGATGGAGAGATGTCTAGATTTATTAAAGTGTAATAAGGAAAGCGCCAAATACAAATGCCAAACGTTTAAGTACAAGAAAAAGTACTAAGTACAAGAAACAAAAAAAATATATATATATATAAATTTCACTGCAATATCAAACTTTATCTAAGAAACTTTTAACTATTTAAAAAAGTGCACTGAATCAGTACAGGTAGACCTGATGTGCAAATGTTCAGTCTTGCTGCTGTCTGCTGTCATACAACATCCTGTGAACATTAAACATTACATTAAGCCTCAAGTCTTCTGGCACCCTCCGTAGCAGATCAGCTGGCCAAATCTGCTACACTCATCACTAGTGTCCTGCACCAGCTTCTCTTGGAGATCCATCCTGCGTTGGTCTAGCTGTGCCATCTGCTTAACCAGCCAGTCATCCTGGTTCGTCTTTCGTTTTGACCCCGCTTGGGACACAGGTGACTCGGCGGACATTGGGCACAGGTGGTGGTTGAGTATGCAATGGCCGTGCAGGTGAGGTCAGTGGCCGGGAAGGCACCAAGGATGACTCGGTTGGCGAAGTGGATTGCATGGAGTCAGATTCAGAGGACAACGTTGATGTTGAGGCCTGTTCATGTTAAAGACAAATAGCCGATTAGATTCAACTTTGTCATTGTGCAGAGTACTATAGAAATAGCAGTGCTATGAAAAATGCATTGCAAAAGAACATTTTCTGCTTGTTATGCTACATTTTGTTTGCACAGACTATGCACCATGGCAACATGTATTGCGGAGTACAAGTCCAAAGACAAGAATGTTTAATGACAATCTGAGTGTCTTGAGAATTTTCGTTTGGGGCCTGGCTGTATACTTGAAAGGTACAGTCTTTTAAACTATATTTCTTATAAACTATCTGTACACTTACAAAGTTCTCGATTCTTCGGTTTGCATGTAGTGACCCTCATTATGCTACCATGTAAGTGTGGAGCTATTTGGAGCCTTGTTAGTGTTAAAAAATAGCGATTTATTTTTACTTCAAATATACCCTCACAACTAGCGTTATAAGGTCATTATAAGTTCGCACTAAAACTGGGCACATTTGATTACCTTGAAAACATATCCCAGAGAACGGTCGACTCAGTACCCATGTGTTAGTAACACTTAGGATCATTTTGTGCCAGAGTTGTCCTTTAATAATGCCATTCAATACTGCAGGCATAATTGCATTTAGGGACAGATATCCCAGATCTAAGGATATAATTTAATCATATATTTCCCAAAAGTGGTTTTAGGGAAAAGATAAACATTATATATTGTTGTTGATATAAAACACACACCTCTTGGCTAATTCTCGCTGGTAACAGCCGGTTGTCAGAAACACAAGTGTGATCAGTACCTGTATTTGTACCAGGATGTTGGGTTCCGTCGGGTTCATCTGTCTAATGCTGGACCAAGTTCAGCACCAAAATCCAAGAGCACGGTTCTAGGGAATCTAAATCGGCTTACTAGCCAGTCATCATCATGGGCCAGGAAATCGTTGTGGTCCTTGAACACTTGTTCCCTCCTGATCCTTCCATTTGCGTAGTCCTCTAGCAATGCCAGCGCATCCATCATGCAGCATTACACACGAGTGTCACTGCAGTATTTATATGTTTACAGGAATCAGACTGATTGCTTCACACCTTGCCAAAATGGTTCCAACACCTTTTTTATGTCAGTTTTGTTATGCTTGGCCTGCATTACGGAGTAGAGAGATTGTGCATGTTGTCACTTTACAGTATATCCAGACTTTGCTAATTTACACAAGGCCCTCTCCTCTGTACTCTGGGGGGAATGATGGTGAGAGAGCGTTGATGAAACATTGAGCAGACCTAGATTTAATTTTTGAGTTGGCTTACATCTTTTAAAATTGAAAGGTGCTTAAGGAATATTTATGGTTCACTACTACAAGCACAAGTACAAACTAGAACTGCAAGCAGTTTTGACGGGGTCCAAGCCGTCCCCGGTGAGTCCCGCCTGGTGTAAGTCACCTCAATGACCCGCGGAGCCCACAAAAGCAGAACCTATAAAATTGAAACCAAAGGTGTGATGGCTGTGACACAAAAGATGGAATATATCATAACATCCAAGATATAAGGTATGTAGTAATTTGCCCGTGCTCTGATATTTTGAAGACATTTTAAAATGTTGAAAGAAGTGCTTTGATAATGGTCGAAATTGTCAGAGAAGATGAAAAAAGTTGTCATTAGCAAGAAAACATAGGGGATTACAAACTAAGAAAGCAGATGATGAAATACCATCACATAGTATCTTGATCCGTAAAACAGGTCAGATCAGTCCTAAATCACATGAAATACGGTCTGAGGGAACTATTTTGTAAAACCCAAATATGTCAAATATGAACATATGAGAGGATCAATTACGTTTGTCGGGAACTAAATTGAACACTCGAATAACGTTAAATATTAACATATGAAAATCATAACGTAGCATGTAAATAGCGTAGTTTTTGCTAGGGCGGAGGTCGGGGATGGTGGACGGGCGTATAAATCCGCGACTTGCATGCCAGTGTTCGCAAGTTCAAATCCAGACTGGCACTTTGTGCGTGTTTTGTTTTACATTGCATGCGTCTTGCAGACGGAGGATTGTCGTTAGGTTACTTAACCGTTAGTAACCTCATGCCTAACCTTAACCGTTAGTATCCTCTTACCTAAACTTAACTGTGAATGTTGCAATATAATTTTGAACCCTACGGAATGTATGGAATGTGTGGAATGTTCTCGCATAAATCCGCTAAACTAAATGTACAGGGCAACGTAATAGGATTACAAATATAGCCTAATAACGAAACGTGCAGTTCAAACGTAAAAAAAACTAAATATGTTGGCATATACCGTAATTCAGTAGTTTCCTGAGAACGTAATTTGGGAGAAATTCTGAGATATACGGTTGTTTCAGATAGCAGAGGTAATCACAGTGCCATAAAGCCATGGCTGAGTACTCATGTACCGCGTTTGAATGAACAAAACTTTGGTTAAATTTTTCCTAATTGTACAGGGACAGGGATTGATTTAACATTGATCTGCAAGATTATGGGTCCTCTAGCAATTTAATGTAGTCATTTATGTATGTGTAACCTTCTTGTCTGTACACTGTGCCTTACACACTAAACAAAACGAAACATTTAGCAAAAATCTTTTAGTAACATTATCCCATATCCCTTTCACTGTTCAGATTAGGTCGTTACTTTATACTGCGGCCAACAGTTCATGTAGCGCATTTAAATGAACTGGGCCCGGTTCCCCAAAACGTTCTTATCGCTAAGTAGTTCTTAACCTATTCCTTAACCTTTCTCTTAACCTAATGGCACAGTTCCCGAAACGTTCGTACGCTAAGTATATCTTCTGTAAGTCACACTTTCGTAAGATTGGTCTGGACCATTCGTAGCTCTCTCTTAGCGTTGTTTGAGCTCAAGCCGCTAGTCGCCGCCACTACAACAAAGATTTTATGGACATTTTATAACTATAATAAAATATGTTCGCAATGGATACAGGCCTATTTAGGAAATTGACTTTATTTGGTATCAGAACTAATATGATAATTAGCCTAGGCTATTTCGTAATGTAATGAAAGCGTTTAAATTGTGAATCACTTTTGATAATTAAAGTCTGGCAAACAATTTGGCTCTAAATGGCTAAGATCTAGAAATTGGTAAGCATGGTGGAGGTCGTGGGAGAAAGAGCCTGCAATGTTGCACACATTCGCACACGCAACGTTGTTGAGTGTGCAATTCGAATCTGAAAGCTGCGCTTTCGGTGCCTGCGCAATTCAGCAGGAGGACTGCGCATGAAGCCTCTCAACTCTAGCGCAGTTACGGTGGCAACGGCCATACTCCATAACATGGCTGTGCGAGGAGGCGCAACTATTCCAGAGGGGGAGAAGGTGGAAGTGGATGAGGAGGAAGATGGAGAGGGAGAAGTTGAGGTCCTCCATCCTCCACAGAGGGCTGCCCTGCACGCTGCAGGGGTTGAGTCAAGGCAGCTTTTGATTGCAAATGTTTTTGATTGATTTATATTTTCTTTTTGGAATAACTTGCTGAGCTATCATTAGTCGTCATCCATGATTGAATGGACTTTTCTTTTGATTCGTATTATGATGGAATGTTTATTTTTTTGAAAAATAAATGGTATTTTCAAACCTTGCATCCATTAAATGTTCTGTGTGTGATTCTAATCCTTTAAACCTTTACTCTATCATGCCATTGTGTCCATTCCATAAGTGGTCTATGCAACGCCAATCATTG
>JACXGM010009629.1:0-16072 GCA_016801145.1 Umbra pygmaea | reverse complement strand
ACCAAATTAGCATGTCACATTGCTGATTCATCTTCATTAATTTATTGGGCATTGAACCCAGGTTACATGGTTGTCAGAGGATTCCCTTTCTGCTGCTTTGCCTCATGCATAGCTTATGCGTAGCCTTACGCGTCGTCAAACACACAGATAATGTACATTATGAACTAATGTTTTTATGCAGCCTCTTCAAAGGAGCCTTTATATATGAATGTGCAGTGCACTTAGATTGACACTGCTTAATTTCCTTGTGGATAATTAAGGTATCTCATAGATAGAGCAATATTTTATGCGTAGGTTTCCAATGCCAATAGAGAATCAGTTGTTGACTCATTAAGGATGACAGAATGACATACAATCTTGTTGATGATCAAGTATTTTTAAATGAAAATGCGCGTACAAACACACACAGACACGGTCACTGGTGTGACTGTTGGTCAGCAACTATAAAGACAAACTTATACCAAAATCAGATAAGGGACTGTAAACCAAAAAAAAAGGGTATTACATCATTTTTAGAAGTCGTTAAACCCACGTCAAGAAGCGGGACAACGGGATGAGGAGAGTGGATGGTTAGCGAGGGATACCCGGTTCGTCTACCAATAACAACATCTCGTGTGAACACATTACTGACAATTTTATAATTTAATTAGTAGTCTATATTTTACTGATAATTTCAACTGTGCTAAAATAAATGTTACTGGAATAATTTGAGGAATGTTTCATTTACATATTACGTGTTGTCTTTCTTAACACCGTATTGCACCTCGCGTGAACTGAAAAATCGTTTCCTGAGCAATCGATGACAACACATTCAGCACCTTCCCTTGGGACAGCGCCTTGTAACGTCGCACTTAAGAAGCAGCTTAAGTGCGACGTGTTAAGAAGCTTCCTAAGGGAGACTTCGGGGAACAAACTTACGAACATAAACAACTTCTGTAAGATATATCTTTTAGAGTCTTCTTAGCGGGCTAAGAGTGAACGTTATCGGGGAACCGGGCCCAGATCTTTGATAAAACTTTTCCTAATTGTGCAGGGAATGGGCTTAAAATTGACATAGATTCACAAAATCATGTGTTCTGTAGCAATTTACTGTAGTAATTGGTGTATATCTGCCCGTCTTGTCTGTACACTTTGCCTTACACAATAAACAAAACAAAACAGAACCAAATAATGAGTTACCTGCATTTGTTCCAAAGGAAACAATTTCATAAAACCTTTTTCCAACTTTTCTGTAACTTTATCCCATATCCTTTACTGTTCAGATGAGGTTGCTACATTATTCTGTGGCCAACAGTTCATGTAGCACATTTGAATGAACTGTTCATTGATTTAATTTGTCCTAATTACACAGGGACAAGGCTTAAAGTTAACATTGATCCACAAAATCATGGGTTCTGTATCAATATACTGTAGTAATTTGTGTATATCTGCCCATCTTGTCAGTACACTTTGCCTTACACATTAAACAAATCAGAACCAAATAATGAGGTACCTCATGTCCAAAGGAAACAATTTTACAAAACTGTTAGTAACATGTTTTCTGTAACTTTGTCCCATTTCCCTTTCACTGTTCCGGGTCAGGTCACTAATTTAGGCTGCTACCGACAGTAAACATTATAGATAGTTGTTCTTGAAAATGTTTTATATTGTTTTGTAGTACAATTTTGTACTAGATTAGCAACAAACCAATTCTAACACTGCACACCCCAAACAGGAAATAAAGTTTGCCAAATACACAGGCACATGATCCAGCGTAATCTAATAACCCCAATGAGTGGCATTTTATCAGAATATAGCATAGATCATCTGCTTAGAAATATAGGAAATATGGGTTAGGATAGAACACCACAATTAAATCTGCTAAATAAAAGTATATTACAATAATTATAAATTGATATTGTCTTTGTTTGAAACAAATTGTAGCCTATACGATTATAATACATTTTTTATATGTTCTATAATGCCTGACAGATTAAAAAAGCTCATACTTTTGGATAGTCATTATGGAAAGCGGACCCCAAAGTATAACGTTGGCGAAGCAAATGTCAGAAAATATTGAGGTGTGAGCTACAAGTTCTGTTGTACATTACTGTTGTAAATATCCCATTAACATTGATTGAGTAAATGGGCAAAAACTGCCCTACGTTGACGACAGCACTTTTAATGACAAAAAATTTGGTACAGAGCTTCAGAGTGGCATGCCAAACAGCACCAAATGTTTCATGTTGATAGCATCTACTACGGAAAATATATTGTAATCAAAATTGACCTAGTTAAATGTAGTCATTTTCCAAAACAAATAAACGTTGATTAAAGCGCCCCCTAAAGGCCGATCTTCGCCAAATTTGATGTACATCACAGTGGGACATTGAACAACAATTTCAAGTTTTTTGATGATAGCATTTCATTTGGCAGGGATATAATAAAGTTCATATTTCGTAGCTAGCTACAAAAATGAAGTTGTTCGTCAATTGCGCATAGTTTAACATAGCAAAATTATTTTGATAACAACATTTGGTCAGGTCCGTCGGGAAATACTAGATACCAAGTTTCGTGTAGATCGGTGGCATGGTCTAGGAGGAGTTCAAAAATGTAGGTTTACGCATGACGCGATATTGTGAAAATTATTGTTATCAAAAATGGGCGTGTCCTATATCATCAGATTCAGCTCAGTTCAAGGTACACTTGGATATAAGGATTTCTATTGTGCAATGTGTAATGTGGGAGTTATGGGGACAAAACACATTTCTCACCATTATAGCGCCACCTAGTGGTCCACATGTGTAATTTTTGGTATGTAAGGTCAAGTAACCATTGCGCATGTACACTGTAAATTTGAAGTTACTCACATTAGTACAAGGGGTAGATCCAAAACTGGGTCCCATAGGCCACGCCCCTTTTGACAAATCAGTACCCCACCGTAGGGGTGGCCTCAAGAGTGGCCCTAGATGGTAGCCTCAAAATTTGGTAAACATCGGATGAGTCGTTGATGAGATATAAACTTTTCGATGTTATAGTGCTCCCTAGTAGCCAATTTTCACACAATATGTTGGGGAGCCTCAGATGGTCATGCCAAACAAGAATCTAAAATTTTACAATGATAGCTTTTTTTTGGCCAAGATATGGCAAAGTTTATACTTAAGTAGCTAGCTACACAAATTTATTTTTGCGCAATTTACGTAATTTTACGATAAAAAATATTTTGATAACTTTTTGTCACGTGGTGATCATACATACCAAATTTCATGCAGATCGGACACACAGTCTAGGAGGAGTTAAAAAAAGTAGGTTTACGAAAAATTGAATTTTTTCACGCATAAATTTGGGTTTGGGAGTTATAAGGGCAAATGCACAATGCATTTAAAATTATTATGCAAATTGGAATTAAGTGTCATAAACATTACATGTTTTGTTTTTCAATCAAACTCATGGATGGTATTGTGTCTCTGGGCTCTTTGGATCACTGACATCAATCTCAGACACGTGATAATTAGTTTGCTAGGTGAGCCCAATTAAAGGAACTACTTAAGAAGGAAGTTCCACATTATTAAAGTGATGGTTCAGAGTAATATAACCCTAGGATCCTTTGCACCTTGACCTCGAGCCAAACAACCCCCCATAAGCTTTTTACCCTTGTTATAACATTGTTCGAGTTGGCGCTCATCAGCTGAATGGCTTAGTACAGGCGCTAATTGAACCAAGGGTGTATCTCGTAAATAACCCCACTAATAATGCCCGGAATGGTACCAAACTTCTACAGTAGTACAAATAGGTTCTGTACTTATAAAATGAGGCATTCAAAAGTTTGTAAGTAGACCAGAAATATATTTAAATAACACTTGCCTAATGGCTGCTACTCTCGGCTGCTACCGCACGTACAGAGAACAAAATGTATTGCCTAACAGCAGAGAGCCATGCAAACCTTGTCTGCCTTCTGAGCCAATCTGGTCAGATATAGTTGGTACAGGTCTACCTGTTGCTTACCAATGATGTTTCCACAGGTTATAACAATCTTCCCTAATGTATTCTTATGCCATACAATACAATAGGAGGGAATACTCTCAATAAAGGACTTGTAAAAATGTTAAGTTTCCGAAGAAAATACACGCATTGTTGGCCCTTTTTAAAAACAGCATCAGCACTCTGATCCCAGGATAAATATATGTCAATGACCGATAAATTTATACTCTGTCACCATCTCTATCTCCTCTCCTCTTATCTGAGTCAGAGTGGGTAAGGGAGCCGCACGTCTAAAATCAAAGACCAGTTTTTTAGTCTTGGACGTATTCAAATGCAACTCTGAGGCTTCACACCAGTCAACAAATTCATGCAACACTGGACCAAATTTAATGATATGATGTCCAGGGTAACCACTGTGACAACATTCAGTTTACTAAATATATATAGCAGTGTTGACAAGACACTAGCTTGTGGTGTCCCAATTGAAGTGAAGCGGACCCCAGATAGTCTTCCCCACCCTTCCTCTTTGTGGCTTTCCACTCAGGAATTCCAAGATCCATTTAATTACTGTTGAGTTTAGCTGGAAGTTGTCTCTAAGTCTATTTGCTAAAATGATGAAAAGTCTGGAATTAAAATGTGAGCTTGTGTATTACAACCCTCCAGGTGTGTGTACAAATAATTTAAAAGCACTACAACAGCATAATCTGTTTCCCTCCCAAACCTGTAGGCAAATTGTAGAGGGTCAAGGGCATGTCTACGGAGTTAATAATGTGTGTTTTTATGATCCGCTCAAGTGATTTAACTAATAGAGAGGTGAGGGCGATGGGCTTATAATCCTTGGATGAGGATGGATGGGAGACTTTGGGAAGTGAGGTCACAACTGCGGTTTTCTAAAGCAGTGGAACCACCTGGGTGTCCATTGAGCGTTGGAAGAGGGAACAGAAAATTCCACTTAATTGGACCGCACAGTGCTTCAGCACTCTGTTAATCCTCCTGTTAACATGTATTTTGCCCAGTTAAGATGTGTTTGATTGAAATTACTTATGATTTCAGTAAATATGACCTCCTAATGCTACAAATTCAACAACCAACCGTTTTCAGATCTTTATAACCTAAACAAATCTTTGAAACTGTTGTGCATAATAATTTGGAACAGTGCATTTTGAGTTTTCAATTTTTGAAAAAAAATACTGTTTTCATTGGGTGGTTTGTTCAATGAAATTTGACTTATACCCTAACGGTTGGCAACTTAAATTATACTGACTGTCATTTGCATTGACCATTTAGGAATATCAGTGTAAAATATAATTTGCATAATTATTTGCAATGCGGTGTAGATTTAAACACACTTCTATGTCGTGGAGCTCCACCCTATAGGGGAGCTATGCTCCTAGTGGTTTACCCCTCCCGTGCATGCGGATGCACCTGAAAAAAACATTTTCAGCCTTTTTTGCTTCTGCTCCTCCTCGCGAGGCGGCGGAGGTAATTATGGCCCCCGTGTCTGAGGAGGAAGGAGAAGAGGGGACCCCTGGTGCCTGCGGCGGTCTTTTAGACCGCGAAATGGCTCCAGAGGAACTGGCTGAACTGGCGGCTCATGTTGAGCTCCCGACCAGCTCTGACTCCTCTCGTTCCCTTCTTCCGATGAGGAAATCGAGGTCGCCGCTCCTCCGCCTGTTCCTGAGGAGCCCGCGACATCCATTCGCCAGGACCTTCCTGCTGTATTCCGGAAGGCTGCGGCGAGGCTCAGCATTCCCTACCCACCCCTTGCGGAGGCGATGGTGAGTGGAAAATGGGGAAATGCTTTCTACGCCAAGCCTGTGGCTCAGAAGGAGCCCCCTCTTCCTGAAGGCCTCGTGGGGAGCACCGGTTCAGTCCGCTGCCCCAGTTCAGGGTTCTCTCCCCTTTACCAATGTGGCGAGAGGAATACCGCGACTGGAGGCGTCGCTAGCTCCTCATTTCGCGAGGGGCTCATCTGCGTGGCTGGTGGACAGGAGACCCCAGCACCGAGAGATGAAGGACAGGTTGACCTCGTCCTGGTTGGACAGGTCCTACATCATCGCCGCACAGTCCAGAGGAGCGGCGTCTAACATCGCTCTCCTCTCCTCCGTGATCGCTGCTCTGGCGGTTGGAAAGCCCTCTTTCACTGTGAGCGAGATCCAGGAGGTGGGCAAGGCTGCCTGTGCCATCTGTAAGATTTCTCCACTGACTCCCTGTTCGGTCGTGCTGCCGACAACATTATGGAGCGTGTGGTGAAGGAGGAAGCTGACAAGAAGGCCCTGGCCAGATCTTTCCCGTTGTAGCGGTGCTACATGACGCCCTCAACCTCTACCCAAGCGTCTACCAGGCCTAAAGCAGCTGCCACCCCTAAGCCCGCTGGTCAGCAGAGTGTGTCTCAGTGGCATCAGGAGAAACGCAAGCCACACCCCCAGCCGGCTCCACCTGTGGCAGTGCCAGCTCCGGAGCCTCTACCCTCCGTGAGCGGGCAACAACGGACTGCGAGACCCCTCGCCCCGACCTAGTCACGCCAGCCGGCGCCAGGAGGGAAGCGACGCCGCCAATGACGGGCGGAGGGAGAACTCCTTAGCAGGAGTCTCCCACCTTGGAGGGATTTATTTTAAATAAAACCTCTAAAAGTTATCCCCGTTGTCTGTCAGTTCTTCCCGCCGTCCCTCCGGTGGGTACTCTCTGTGCTTGGTGTAGGTACTATGTCTAGCTTAGCTACTGTACTCCCTAGCCAGCCTTGTGTCTCTACTAGACAGTCGGAAGCCTCACAGCTTTCGGCTAGCTCCAATTCTGTGTTTGCGTTTCCTTCGTCTCCTCCAGTTGACACTCACAAAGTAGCGAAAGCGAAACCCAATAGAGTGATCTCTTCCTCTATCGGGGAGCCGTTTTTGCAACCTCAAACTCTGATAAAATAAGCATGCTCATTAATAAAGGGTCTGGTACTTCACTATTCAAACCCGCTAGCGTGTTAAATAGTGAATCTGAGCTTCCCCTGATGACTCGTTCCTTGCTAACTCTGGCTAACACCGAGTCGGGAGCTAACACAGAGATGCGCCTGTTAAAGTCTCAACCTACCCTCTCTGTGTCTCATGGCCCTTTTCCCACACCCGTCAGTTTTAGTATGTGTGAAAAGGAGAGGGGAGGGGCTCCCCCCCGCTCTCTGTCTGCTATGAAGCGCAATGGCATCCCTCTCTCGTGTGACAGTTTAGTTACGCAGAGAAAGAGAAAATGTTTTCTCACTCCAGTTTCCCCTCCTGCTAAGGGGGGTGATAACAGGAGATTAGAGGTGGGGGAGTCTTTTACTCACGAACCTCTCGCTTTTCTGATTTGTGCGGTGAAATCGGTTTCTCTTCCCCCCCGCACCCTTTCGGAACCGGCCCCCCTTGGGCTGCCCTCTCCCCTGTGGAGGGGTCAGCGGCTGCGAGGGCCCCAAGCTCATTTCGGATGTTTTTAAACTCTGTGTCCCAGCGATCCGCACACCCGCTCTCGCCTTTCTATCACGAATGGCGCATGAGATGTTCTCTCCCAGAGTGGATAGTTTCTACACTGTGGAGAGGGTACACGCTTTAGTTTCGCCCCCCCCCCCCCCCCCCCCCGTTTCAGGGGATCAGGGAAACGGTCATGTCATCCCCGAGCAAGAGAGATGCCCTGGAAAGGGAAATCTCCCAGCTCCTAGAAAAAGAGGCTGTGTCGGAGGTTCCGTTGGAGGAACAGAGACGCGGCCTGTATTCACTCTACTTCCTGGTTCCAAAGAAAACAGGAGGGGTAAGACCGATCTTGGATCTGAGGATTCTGAACAGTTCAATAGCCCAGAGAAAGTTTTGAATGCTGACAGTCAGACACCTGATGGAATGCATCCACCAGGGCGATCACTATACCAGCATAGATCTGAAGGACGCCTATTTTCATGTCCCAATAGTGCAGAGACATCGAAAATACTTTCGGTTTGCATTTCTGGGAAAGTGCTACGAGTACCAGAGGCTGCCATTCGGATACGCTCTGGAGCCTCGGGTGTTCACAAAAATCGTGGAGGCAGCCCTGTCCCCACTTAGACACAGGGGGATTAGGGTCCTAGCCTATATAGACGATCTCCTAATTCTAGCCGAATCGGCTGCCCTGGCCATGTCACATACGGCGGTGGTGATGGAACACCTCATCGCCCTGGGTTTTGCTCTGAACCTGGAAAAGAGCACACTGTGGACCACACAGCAAACAGTCTATCTGGGGCTCCAGCTAGACACTGTTGCTATGACAGCGAGCCTCACTCTAGAGAGGAGACAGGCTCTGCTGCGCAAACTGCACCGCTGCCAGCCTTTACACACGGTCTTGGCGTTAAAGGTCATGACTCTGCTGGGGCTGATGTCAGCAACGCATGTAGTGGTGCCATTAGGCCTATTACACATGCGCCGCATGCAGAGATGGTTTGCCAAGCTCAAACTAAATCTGACTACGCAACGCAATGTCCGTCTGACTATTCTTGCGTCACTACGAGAGGATCTGGCTTTTTGGAGAGACCCAGACAGACTTCTGCCGGGAGCTCCGTTAGGCAGAGTGACTTCATTCCCTTCTCGTCTACACAGACGCATCCTTGTCGGGATGGGGGGGGACATGCGAGGGCAGAGTGGTGGGAGGGATGGGGCCTCCGAACAGAGAACACATCAATTGTCTAGAGCTCAGAGCAGTGTTACTGGTCCTACGCTCTCTGTCCCACCTGGTAAAAGACCGAGATGTGCATGTCTGGTCGGACAATCGCACAACGGTGGCTTATATAAATCGACAGGGAGGGGTGAGATCACCCACGCTCCGTCGCCTGGCGGTCGATTTATGGATGTGGGCCCGGCCTCATTTCCGATCCCTCACGGCGTCTCACATTCCAGGCCGACTGAATGTGGGGGCGGACCTAATGTCCAGGGGGGGTCCCCACCCTGACAAGTGGTCTCTACACACGAATCTGATCCACATGATATGGAACAGATTCGGCAGAGAAGACACAGATCTGTTCGCATCAGCAGAAAATGCACATTGCCCTTTGTAGTTTTCGCTGAGACACGCAGACTGTCCCCCATTAGGAGTAGACACGTTTGTGCACCCCAAATGGCCGACAGGTCGTCTGTAAGCTTTTCCTCCTGTGAGATCTCTGCTGCGCCTCATGAAGAGAATTCGAGAGGAGAGAGCGACAGTGATCTTGGTGGCTCCAGAGAGACCAGGAGCGTCCTGTTTCAATGCCTTGCTTCAGGCCAGAGGGGTGATACACTTGTATCCTGTTCTCACACAACCGTTATGTGTTTGGCCCCTGAATGGGAGAGATTGACACGCACTGGACTATCTGAAGGAGTTATTCAGACCAATCGGTGCGCACGTGCTGCCTCCACCTCTAGTAATTACTCTTGCAGGTGGAGATTTTTCACACGCTGGTGCTCAGCGCATACCCTCGATCCCCAGTGTTGTGAGATAAATTCTATTTTGGAATTTCTTCAACAGCTACTGGAGGACGCTAAATCACCTGGCACTATTAAAGTGTATGTGTCAGCGATTTCAGCGTGTCACAATGGTTTCAGCGGGTCTACCGTTTTTGCACACCCCTTAGTGTCACGTTTCCTAAAAGGAGCCCACAGGTTGCACCCTAGTGTGCAATCGAGGCTGCCTAAGTGGGATTTGGCTGTGGTTTTGTAGGCTTTTCAAAACCCGCCGTTTGAACCACTGGATCAGCTGCCCTTGAGCATGTTATCCATCAAGACAGCACTGCTTCTCGCTCTAGCTTCGGCTAAGAGAGTGAGTGATCTGTGTGCTTTGTCTACTCACCCTGACTGTCTCATCATTACTGGTGATAACAGTAGGGCAGTGTTGAGACTTAACCCGGTTTTTCTCCCCAAAATCATTAAGACCTCGTACAGGTCACGTGTTTTGGAGCTGAGAGCTCTCTCCCCCGCCCTTTCGGAGCGACAGGGAGGAGAAGCTACACTGTCTGTGTCCCATCAGAGTGCATGCCCTGTACTTGTCCAGGACGGCGCGGATCAGAACCGGACCACAGCTGTTTGTGTGTCATGGATCTGCCGCCTTGGGCCGTCCTCTGTCTAAGGATCACTTAGCACGGTGGCTATGTGAGGCCATCAAAAGGGCTTACACAGCTATGAACCTGCCGGTGCCGGTAGGTGTCAGGGCGCATTCCAGTCGTGGCATAGCAGCCTCTGCTGCCCTCAGAGGGGGAGCAGGAGTGGAGGAGATTTGTGAAGCGGCGTCGTGGGCGTCGCCTTCGCCTTTCATCAAATTCTATTTGATAGATGTCTCCTCGAGTGGCCTGGGTCACTCAGTCTTTTTGCTCGCCTTACGCTATCCTCCCTTTTTGAGAGGTTTTTTGTGTGGGGCACTGTTTTATGTTTTCTCTGCTCTTTGAGTGTGATTCATTATGTGTGTTTTTTCAGTTCGCGTTTTCTCTTCTCTGCAAGAGAACGTTGAGGCTGAGATTATTCTTCAGCACTCTTCTCGTAGGAGAGCGCTGGTGAATCGGTTTCTGCTTGTGATGCGTTTATTGTGTGTAACGTTTTTTCCAGGCAGCGCTGATTTACAACGCACCAGCCTGTTGCTAACTTTCCACAGGTGCAGCCTTTTTGGTTTCCCCAAGGTTTTTAGAGTATATCAGGGGTACATTGACTATGCGGAGCTCCGCCCTAAACCACTAGGAGCATAGCTCCCCTATGGGGCGGAGCTCCACGACATAGAACGATAGTTACTGTTGTTCTGTAACTCGTTCTATTAGTGGAGCGAGCCCCATAGGGTTTTATCACTGTATTACTCTGTTCCTTGGAGGTCGGCTTCAGACCTTTATTCGGGAGCAGAATGCCGGACTCGGCCTTCTCTTATAGAAGTGGCGTAGTCACCCTATTGGCTGGTGTTGGTGACGTGTATGAAAATATTTTTTCAGGTGCACCCGCGTGCGCGGGAGGGGTAAACCACTAGGAGCATAGCTCCCCTATGGGGCTCGCTCCACTAATAGAACTAGACATTAACATTGGAATGAAAGTCAGCAATTTAACCACAGATTCAACATCCCCGGCCACAATGCCCTGGCAAACAGCTACACTATTTAACACTGATTATGCTTACAACTGCTCCTAGCAACAAAGTTCCTACAGATGTCTCTTGTCTAATCTTGTCAGTAAGTAGTGATACGTGCCAAAGTATACCACAGGGTGTTTTATAAAAAACAGTTACAGTATTTGGCCACCAGGTGGCATCCGTGGCTCGGAGCCATTTATATTTTACTTGCTTAACATAGTGTATAACTAATATAGCTAAACAATGCAGCCTATTTTATTTTCTTATTCAAATGCATATTTTGCATTTATCTTGTATTAGGCAAATTTTTTATCAACAAGTGGCACACTTTAGCCTTCTTTTTAAGCCCAGGTTAAATTTACTGTGTGTTTCAGTTTTCAGTTTTACTTTCATGGGTATTTGTGAACATTTATTTATGGATATTGTAGCCTCAGTCTTTGGCTTAGCCTACCTGTTTTTTTAGTCGAAAATGTATTAATGAAGACTTTATTAACATATTCTATGCCTGCATTTTGTGTTTGTGAGAGCTTCAATTGGGCATCCACGTGGCCAAATAGCCTAAGCCTACTAATACAAGACAAGTGGAAAATCCTATTTACCTTTTGAATGTTGAGCATTATTAACTTTTGAATAAATGCTGACGCGGGACAACTTGCCCGATTTCCCAACACGTTGAACTGAGCAATGCCATTGTACCACTTTAATAGGCTACTTTTAAACGAATATAGGCTAGCTCAGTAATGTCAGTTTTATGTATTTTCTGAGAGGGGCGGGATTTTTGTTAAGAAAGTCGGGGGAGAGATGCACACTTCGATTAGACTGGATAAACACATGCAGCGTCTTAATTGTTAAGAAAAAAAACAAAGTAAATGAATAAATCAAGCCTTTGCTATTACATAACAATAGGCTATATAATACAGCATTCAGAAAAAGAACAGTTTGCATTCCTAAGGGCTTTCATACTTTTCCAAAAGTGGGTCTTCTCTCAGTTGACCTGCTGATTAATTCTTCAAGCAGGGACGAAACATAAACATTGCATTTTAATAATATGCATCTAGACAGCTGAAATGGAAAATGATGGGCCGCCTCAAGAACTGCCTGCTCTCGCCGCTGCACCTCTTGAGTCTGGTGTGGGTTGTTCATACATTTACCCGCGCATCACTGTTAGGAGCGTTGTTTTATTTAAGTGGTCTAACACCACCCAGCGACGAGTATAGACCATTTATTGGCAACTAAATGCACCGATTAATATCGTGGTACGAGAGGAAACACTTTAGAGTAGCTACATTTGTATGCTGCACATCCTTTGGAATTTCAAAAAAAGTAATTCAACAAAAACTATTGCAACATGTGGGTGTCCTCTCTGAAGAATTGAAAAGTGTTTTTAAGTTTTTAAGTAATTCAACAAAAAACGATTGAATCTTTTAATTTCTAAACTATCTTTCTAAATTCCAAAGGCTATGCAACATGTGCGTGTTTTCCAAGATTCAAATGTTTATTAAAAAAATCAAGACATGTTTTTGCAAAAACCCAAGGCTGTGCGACATGTGTGTGTGCTCTCTGATCAATATGAGAGTGTTTTGAGTTTTCTAAGCCACATGGTTGAAAAGCTATTGAATTCATAACTTTGAGGCATGTAATTTATTGAAGATCCCTAACCATGTCATTTGATACAACGTGTTATAGTGTGGCTGAGTCCGATAAAACAAGACCTGATCCCAGGAATATCCAAATGTACCTCGGTGCTAGTAACAATATTTGCACACAAAATACCTGTAAACTAAATCCAACCATGCCAACACCTGTAATGATTACCAAAGTAATGATTACACCAAAAATGTTGATCATGCATTTACTTTTAGCCACTATAGGCAGTTAGAACCAATCATCAGCCTTCAAATGTCAACGGCTTGAGTTGAGTGTTTGTTTGCTGCTTAGGGTAACGTTATAGGAGTGGAAGCGGCCAAAAATGCATCTCAAAAACATTATTCAATAAATAAATAATCCAAAAACAGGATCTGGTGTTGTTATAATTTCAATTTTGCGATGTCAAATCATCAGTGAGGAATTTCAGTGAGTCCACTGGGGATGACCAAATAGTGATACTGCAAATTTGCCCAAACCGCTTGACATAAATGTTAATAAAGGATTTGGCTGCGCCCGTGTTATTATATAGAAAGAAACTGCTGGGAAATATTCTCTGTCCAAAAAAAGATAATTTCACAACTAGAGAAGAGATGTGAACTCGCAACCTCTTGTAATTTAGGCATTCCATCAAAAGGATGTGTTGAATTTTAAAGTCAGGATAAAACTAGATAAACAAGTACTTGCGTTCACCAATAAGGTACGGGCATGTGGTAAATTCTGTTTTAGGGAGAATTTTATCAGTGTAAGATAGAAAAAAAGTGTAATTGACTTATCTATTTTTCAATCCAAAGTGTACTTTACTGGACATTAATCAGTAACCTAACATATAGTATATAAAAGTCTGACCAGCTTGAAGGGATTTAGCTGCCTCAAGGATCTGTCGTTGAATATTGTACCCTTATAATCATCATGCTTTCAAATGTTTAATTACGGGGAATAGAGTCAAATCAATGTTTTAGAGATTTGCAAATGCATTTTGGCATTACAAGCTGTACAAACAATAATGTAAATTTCTGAAACAGAAAAAAAAAGAATCACAATAAATATCGCCTCCGCCCGTGATTTGAACACGGAACCTCTGGCTGTAACCCACTACACTATACGCCCTCTGAAGAAATCTGCAGAAAACAGTAGTATTATTATTATTAGTACACTCTCGTTCTGTGTATTTGCTTAGAATGCAGGTAATATCTTTCAAACCAATTTTTGGCGAACTTCTTTTCAAAACAGGATGTGTTTTCAATTCAATAATATAAAAAAAACATGATCTGTTTGAATATAGTAATAAGCTATCTAAACATTGTGATCACATCATGTAACTAACTGCGTTTACAGAGTATAACGGTCTAGCGCCACTATTTGTCTGTATTAATCCCTTATATGTTCACTTAATGTAATGTGTTTTGACGTGGTAGATAGCCTTAAAATTAGATGAGAGACATCTGTACAGTGACATCCCTTGTCATATGGGAGGATTATATTTGTATATTTTAGTACAAATTAGGTCTCTTGAAATTAAGCGAGTAATTACATAAATTTCAGTCAGTAATGCCCAAGAGCTACCGGCGAACGAGAAATTGCTCAACTTTCGACTGAACTCAGTTGTTCACGTCTTTTCAAGTTAAGCAGAGGCTGGGTTGTGTAAAGTGGTTTCCATCATATTATTCAATAATAAACATGTTAAAGATAGAATATGTAGTTTTCCAAAAACAAGAACAATAGACATACTTTACATCAAAAAAACAAACATTACTATACCTATATTATATATATATATTTCTTAGTTATCCTAAATGTTTCCACCAACTTTCAAACCCAGATAAATTTGTAATATAATTCGAAGACACGGGACGTTTCATTTTGTCTTCCATCAATGGCGTCATATAACCTTTGACTGCTCTAGTTGCTCTAAGTTCCAGGGAACCGCCAAACATAACGTGAATAAAGTTATAATATTTTTAACAATACATTACTTTGTCAGTGAACATTTTTTCTGCCGGAGATGCTAGATTGGAAGGTTGTCATTGACGACGATAACAAAACCCATGATCCCACGCTACTTCCAGACGTCATCCAAGTACATCTAGCGGCCCATCTAGAGACCCCTAGCGGCCAAAAACTACATATTGTATGTTTAAGTAGAGATTGAATAGGATGTTGTGAATAGGCAGTTATCTTAGAATAAATAATTATCAAACTGCATTCATTATAGCAACCTGCTTCCAATTATCAGTTTAAACATGTCTTTATTTTGCTGCATTTGATCTTTGCAAATGTAAAACAAACAGCCGCTGGTGTCTAGATCCCTGAGCTGGAGGACTGCTTATGAATTCTGCACAAGGTCATGTTGGAGACAGCTGTTTCCAGCCATTCAATTAAACGGTAAAATCCAAAAAAATGATTACTTGCAACTCTCAAATCACTAAAAAGAGCTGTTCAAAAAGAGTCGTTCTGCTATTTCATTTCTGTTCCTCCTGCTTTTGATAGAGAGAAGATCTATGTTAGAAAGAAGACTGTGTCGGTCCACTCTCCAGTTGGTGGCCCCTGAAGGCATATACTGATACAGTGGCACCACGTGGCATCAGGCCCGATCCATCACCATCATCTCACACAGTCGGGAAAGGGTGTTAAACAGTGCAGGAAAACAGGATAAGATATGAAGAGGAAGGTTAAAAGGGGAAAATAACAGACAGCTGAAAGTGAAGGAATGGTGATAGAACTATGTAAGTGAGACTATTTTGACATGCAGAAACAAGAACAATGGACAGATGTAAAACAAGAAAATTGGAAAGATGCGAATAGAAAAGGTGTGACAAAGAGTGAGGGCATGAACAAATACTGACACTAAGAAAAGACTAAGGCAGAGAAAGCAAGAGAGAGAAGGCAAACAGAGTAGGAGAGAGCAAGTGGAATATCCCATGGGGCGTAACTGACTAAGGGAATGGAACCATGGAGGACGCTGATCATGGTCAATGTAGAATAAAACAGATGATGGATGTGAACTCTCCAAGGACCGTGCAATGTGTGCAGTGGGGAGACTAGAGCCACCAGAGCCTGATGGAGCATGGAGACAAGCGAATATTAATAAGCGCCTATTCCAGCTCTACACCACTGGGTAAAGTGACACCTCTACTTGAGTGGACCTTGAAAGGACAGACATTGAGTTCACCTGTTAATTATTTAATTTATTTGAAGTATCATCTCTGGAGTAGGGATGGGCATTCGATGAAACTTTCTTCGTCGATCGTCGGGAGAATTAACGATTGACTATCGATTAATCATTAATTTTTTATATTAAAATTAATTAGTTGTTTAACTTTTTATAAATAAATCCAATGAAAATATAAAAATACAGCGTGTTTTTCCTCGATGAGATCTTCATTACAAGAAGAACAACTTGTGGCAG
>JACXGM010009628.1:0-27321 GCA_016801145.1 Umbra pygmaea | reverse complement strand
AGGAGGTTGGTCTGGGTCTCATTCTCAGAGATAATAGGAGGTTGGTCTGGCTCTCATTCTCAGAGATAATAGGAGGTTGGTCTGGGTCTCATTCTCAGAGATAATAGGAGGTTGGTCTGGGTCTCATTCTCAGAGATAATAGGAGGTTGGTCTGGGTCTCATTCTCAGAGATAACAGGAGGTTGGTCTGGGTCTCATTCTGAGAGATAACAGGAGGTGGTAACACTAGAGTTTGCAGGAAAGAGCAATGCATGCTGGGAAATTATTTTGTTGTGTGGCTTACAAAGGTGCACAGTATAAAAAAATGGATGAAGTATTTTTGGGATAACGTGGGAGGAGTACTTTTCGGCAATAGATTTATTTTAGGTAGGATCAATGAGATTGAAATACTTAAAACCAATGCGATTATATTACATTTGATGAGACCATTCACTATTAGTTGGTGTAACTTATTAATATTGAATGGAAATTGTGCCCTTAATTTAATTACGTTCACCTGAAGAGTTATTTTTTTGAGTGTGGAAGAGGATGTTTGTATTGTTTTATTGTGCTGTTTTCTGTGTCTTCAAATAAAAACACTTTCAATGACCCCATGCTGGCTATTCTCCTGTTTGTTCTATACATAGCTAGTAGCCTACATTCTGATATATAGTCCAATGTAGAGCACTGGTTATCCAGATTTTGTAATCTTGAAAAGTTAGTATTTAGATCAGGGTGAATCAATCCATGTTTCTTTGAAAATACTGATGGATTTTTTGATCCTGGATAGCAAAACATGGCTTTTGTGCAGTCTGTTTAATTTTTCCCTAATCCTGTTACTTCCATTTCATTTTTTTGTCATTCCACTTTTAATCTCAAACCTCCATATAAACACCCTAGGCCAAAGGATCCCAACAATATTTGGTTACTGTACCAACAGGGGTCCTAGTACTTCTGGTTGGGAACCACTGCCCAAGGCAGAAGTGGTTTGCTCAACATTTATTTTCACCCATTCCCAACTGCATCTGTACTCAACGACTATGAACAAAGCCTGCACCCGAAAAATAAATATAGAAAATACTACTGTAACATAGTTTGAAAATGCATTGTGTTACTTTACAAGAGCAAAAAAAAACATTTCCCTACACATAAAACTAAAGTATTTTTCATAAATTGTGCATAGGTATGTCATGTTTACTTCATACTTTATTTTATCTAAGCTTTATTTTAACAGGGGAAACGCTGAGACCTGGATCTCTTTTGAGGTCGTGCCCTGTGTAGACATGCTTACATAAAGAGAGGTCCAACCCACATGTTGATATAGAATACAGTGATGAGTACCAAAACGTTTTCCTGTGATTAACCTGAATGCATGGTAAATAGCATCCAGTGGTTTTAACGTGGTTGCAGAAGCATGCATCTACAGATGTTACTTATCTAATAACTATTTGTAAGCAGAGACCATCCAAGCTAGTTAAGTACAAATGTGTTTCCAACTGAGAGTTTGGACCTAGAGACATAAATAACTGGCAAGACCTACGGTATAAACCTTTTACAGAAGAGTCTATATAATAACTAAACGAGAAGACAGATTCAGTAACATTTCCACAGAAACTGACTTAAACATATAGTGCACCTAGTCAATAGCATTGGATAAGTGAGTGATATGGCGAAAACCAAGCGTAATCTAATTCAGTGTTTCTCAAACTTTGTTCAATATTGTACCCCCTTTGAATTGCCTTTTTAAGCCAAGTACCCCCTGACCAGCGGCAAAAGAAATTTCATGTACCACCTGCAGTACTCCAAAGTACCCCTAGGGGTACACATACACCCATTTGAGAAACACTAATCTAATTGGTGACTTAATTAAGTAAAACCATAGTTATTAGCTAAGCGCATCAAGACATTTGAACGTTATGATAGAGGATCATGCTGGCCTCATTTGGTAGACAAACACACTGCATACAGCACATATTTGCTGCATTTTAGTTTCGATCAGATGCGGTGGCAAATACCAATATTATTTCACCCTGTGGCGTACTGCTTTAGCATAAAAAAAATCCATATGACCTGCAACTCTTCAGAGAAGTAAGGAATGAGTACACACAGTCATTCAGAAATGCCAGGAGTATTTTCTTTAAACAGAAATTTACAGCCTGTAGTGCCAATTTGAAAAGGTTTTGGAACACTGTGAAGACCATGGAGAATAAGAACACCTCCTCCCAGCTGCATAATGCGCTACGGCTAGGCAACACCATCACCACTGTCAAAACTGCTATAGTCAAACATTTTAAAAAAGCAATTTTCTATGGCTGGTCATGCATTCAACTTGGCTACCCCCCCCCCCCCGCCAACAGCCCCTCACCCCCTGCAGCACAACACCTTAACCTCCCTAATTTCTCCTTCACCCAAATTCAACTAGCGGATGTCCTGAAAGAACTGCAAAAGCTTGACCCTTACAAATCCCCTGGACCAGATAACCTGGACCCGATCTTCCTAAAACTCTCTGCAGCAATCATTGCTTCACATCATTACTAGCCTGTTCAACCTCTCTATCGTTTCCTCAGAGACCCCTAAAGATTGGAAAACAGCAACAGTCATTCCGCTTTTCTGAGGGGGTGACCCTAACTGCTACAGACCCATATTCATCCGGCCCTGTCTCTCTAAAGTCTTTGAAAGCCAGATTAACAAACAGATTACCAAACACTTTGAATCTCACAGCACACTCTCTGTGATGCAATCAGGTTTCCGAGTTGGACATGGCTGCACCTCTACTACACTCAAAGTCTTAAATCATATTACAACTGCCATTGATAAAAGACATTACTGTGAAGCCGTCTTTATTAACCTGGCCAAGGCTTTCGACACGGTCAATCACTGCATCCTCATTGGTATATTTAGTAGCCACGTTTTTTTTAAACTGCCTTGATTGGTTCACCATCTACTTTTCCTTCAGGGTTCGACACGTTAAATCTGAGGGTCTCTTGTCTGGACCTATGCATGTCTCAATGGGGGTGCCACAGGGATCTATTCTTGGGCCGACACTATTCTCTGTGTATTTCAATGTCGCTCATGCCGCTGGTGAGTCTCAAATCCACCTCTATGCGGATGACACCATTCTTTACACATCTGGCCCTACATTTTCCTCTGTACTAACCAACCTTCAAAAGAGCTTTGATGCCATTCAACACGCCTTCTATGGACTTCAGCGGTTCCTAAATTCCAGCAAAACTAAATGCATGCTGTTCAACCACACATTACCAGTACCCGCCAACCTGACTAGCATTTCCACTCTGGATGGGTCTAAACTAGATTACGTGAACTCCTACAAATACCTAGGTGTCTGGTTAGACTGTTTACTTTCATTACAGTCCCATATTAACCAGCTCTAATCCAAAAATAAATCTAGAATTGGCTTCCTATTACGAAACAAGGCCTCCCCTCACCTATGCTGCCAAATGCACATTGGTAAAAATGACTGTCCTACCAATCCTAGATTTCGGTGATGTGATTTATAGAACTGCCTCTACCTCCCTCCCGAAAAAGTTAGTTGTAGTCTATCAGTGCCATCCGGTTTGTCACCAATGCCCTGTTTAAACACCCACCACTGTGACCTATATGCAGTAGTTGGCCCTCACTACACAGTCGACGCCTGACCCACTGATATCACTTCATATATAAGTCAATTCTATGCAAAACCCCTCAGTACCTAAACTCTCTTCTCAACATCCCCTTACCCACCCGTAACCTGCGCTCAAGCAGGTACATCTCCCTAATGTGAACAGGCTATGTACTGTACATTATATGTACTGTGCGACTTGGTAAAAACAAAATGCGTAGGTAAAAAATCAATTGCTATTTGGTTTTCCGTTTTCGTATAATCTTTTGTTAGATGCTCGTTTAATGCAAACTTGTTATACTCAGATTTGTCTTCCCGTCCCGAATGATGTTTAGGTTTCACTAATACGTAACTGCAACATAACATTAAACACATGTACATTATATACATACAGTGTGTGATTTGGTAAAAACAGTCAAACTTGTTTTATTCAGCGCAAAGCAAATCGCTCGAGAATTGTGTTGCCTGGACAAGGGGGTGAGAAAATAAAAAGTTGAAGTGAAATTCGTTTTCATTTTATATAATAATAATTCCAAGGTATACACAATTGACGCACTTCACTAGTCTCGATAGCAGTATCGATACGCTCGGACCTTATTGATTATCGGGTTTTGAAAAATTTGGAACCGGGTCCGTAATAGAACCGGGTTCGAGAACCATCCCTAAGTGTAGTAGTGCACCATCATAGTCTTTGGCAGGTTGAACTTCTACAGTTGCCACAGAAGTACATCCTCTGTCATGCTTTTTTTGTGAAGGAGCTGATGTTCAGCTCTCACTTGAGGTCCTGGGCAATGGTGGTGACCAGGAAGCAGAACAGCCCTAAATCACATGAAATACGTTCTGAGGGAACTATTTTGTAAAACCGAAATATGTCAAATATGAACGTATGAGAGGGTCAATTACGTTTGTAGGGAACTAAATTGAACACTCGAATAACGTTAAATATACACATAAGAAGATCATGACGAAGCATGTAAATAGCGTAGTTTTTGCTAGGGTGGCGGTCGGGGATGGTGGATGTGCGTATAATCCGCAACTTGCATCCCAGTGTTCGCTAGTTCAAATCCAGTCTGACATATTGTGTGTGTTATGTTCTACATTGCTTGCGTCATGCGGACACGTGATTGTTGGTTTTTGTAATGTTAACCCTAACCTTAATTCTAACCTTAACCTCAGTAACGTCATATCTAACCTTAACCCTTAGTAACCTCATGCCTAACCTTAACCGTTAGTATCCTCCTATCTAACCTTAACTGTGAATGTTGCAATATAATTTCAAATGCTATGGAATGTATGGAATGTGTGGAATGTTCTCGCATAAATCCGCTAAACGAAATGTACCGGAGCAACGAAATTCAAGTACAAATATAGCCTAATAACGAAATGTGCAGTTCACACGTAAAAAACCCTAAATATGTTGGCATATAACGTAATTCAGGTTTTCAAAATAGTTTCCTGAGAACGTAATTTGGGAGAAATTCTGAGATTTACGGTTGAAGCAGAAAGACTCCACAGAGTTGACTGGGTAGTAACAAAGGGGAATGGGGGAAGGGCAGCTGGGCTTCTCCTGAAGTCCACTGCCATTTCTACTGTCTTTAGGGCATTGAGCTCCAGCATGTTCTTGCCTGCACCAGGACACCAGATGGTAAATCTCCAACCTGTAGACAGACTCCTCTCCATTAGAAATGAATCAGATGAGGGTGATGTCATCTGCAAACTTTTGGAGCTTACTGGATGTACAGCTGTTGGTGTACAGGGAGAAGAGTAGGGGTGAAAGGACACAGTCTTGAAGGGATCCAGTGCTGATGTTCAGAGAAGTATTTTCTCAGCCTCACGTGCTGTTTCCTGTTGGACATGAAGTCTGTGATCCACCTACATGTTGATTCAGGCACCTCCAGTTGGGAGAGCTTGTCCTGGAGCAGGGCCGGAATGATGGTGTTAAATACAGAGCTGAAGTCCACAAACAGGATAGTGTAGGTTCCAGGCAGCCGCGGTCGGTGAATCTTAATTGGGGATGCCGGACTCGCATTACATTCGAGACCGGAGTGAATGGAACAGTGTGTAGGGCATCAAACCTATTGTGTGACACCGTTCCGTTTCCCCCAGTCTGGTCACTTTGTTTCATCAGTCCACAGTACCTTCTTCCAAAATTAGGCTGGCTTGTCCAAATGTGTGTTTGCATACCTTAAGCAACTCTGTTTGTGGCGTGTGTTTGAAGAAAATGCTTCTTCTGCATCACTCTCCCATACAGCTTCTCCTTGTGCAAAGTGCGCTGAATTGTTGAACGATGCACAGTGACACCGTCTGCAGCTGTTTTTGACTGTTCTCATCCTTTGCCTTTGCCTCTCCAATATTTTACTTAGTCTTAACAAGAACTGTGCCTGTGGTCTTCATTTCCTCACTATGTTCCTCACAGTGGACACTGACAGCTTAAATCTCTGCTATAGCTTTTTGTGGCCTTCCCCAAACCATAATGTTGAACAATCTTTGTTTTCAGGTCATTTAAGAGTTGTTTTGAGGCCCCCATGTTGCCACTCTTCAGAGGAGAGTCAAAGAGAACAACAACTTGCAATTGCCCACCTTAAATACCTTTTCTCATGATTGGATGCACCTGTCTATGACGTTCAAGGATAACTGAGCTCACCAAACCAATTGTGTGTTCCAATTAATCAGTGCTAGGTAGTTACAGGTATTCAAATCAACAAACTAACAAGGTTGTCCAAATGTATGCACCTGTCTAATTTCATTTTGATGCATATTGCACATTTTCTGTTAATCCAATTATCCTTATTTCACTACCGAAATATTACTGTCCTTCAGTTATTTCATAGATCAAAATGAAATTGCTGATCCAAACACCCAATTATTAATAAATGAAAATCATGGAAATTGTCAGGGGTGCCTAAATGTTTGCATACGATTATACTGTATACTATGATTTCCTCACCTGTTTCACATCACCTTCTTATTTCAACTTGTCACATTGCTATTAGTCCTAAATTGCCACTGTCCCAACTTTTATGGAATGTGTTGCATGCATTTTAATATAGAAGTTTACCTTAAAAAAACTATGCATTTGATTAGGTAAAACATCAAATTCCTTGTCTCTATGTTTTTATATCATTTTTTTGTACATTTACAAATAACTACTCCATATTTTATTAGCATTTTTCATACTGTCAAAACTTTTGGGGTTGTAGTTTAATATAGATGTGAGAGCAAAGTACTGGAGGTTTTGTAGCTTAGCAATAAATATGACAATAAATGAACATCTCTACAAGGTAGGACATTCATTTTAATTTGTGACTTCACTGTCAATATCAGATTAGCCTGCCTGTATGTATTACAATAATCAAATTTAAAATGTACCTAGGCCCATCAATTTCGTGGGGCCAACCCAAACTGCACATCCTGGCTACGCGCCTGTCTGTAACTGATGGTTTATGAAATTTGCAAGTACAGTTACACTTAAATCTGAAGCAAAAAAAAACAACATTTGAAAAAAGTTATACATAATCCATTAGAAAATCAACTCAATGAAGGTAAAACAAGTATTTGTAATTCTAAAACATTCCTCCTGCTAGATATATACTGTAGTATATAGTATTTCATGCAGTATTCCATTTAGAACAGTCTTCTGACCATATGACCATATCCGTGCTATGACCGTCATATAACCCTGCCTGGTGCATAAAGTACTGCAACCCACTGTAAAAACGCTAACAGATGGCCTCCCAGCTCTTTCCCTACTCCCTGTTCCTGGCAAGCCCTGTGGTAACGGGTTAGCAACCCATCCTTCACAACATTTCTTTTTACTGCTATTGTAATTGGTGCTGTTCAGGGTCCAGACAAAAATAGTCTGCTTTGCTTTAGGTTTTAAGAATCATGTAATAATATACAAGCGGTAACAGAAAATTCCTAAAAGAAAAAGAAAATTGCCAAAGGGCAAAAAATCATTTCCATTTTCTTTATGAGGGTTTTCTTTCAAACTGTCTGGAGTCCAGTCTGGTCTGCCCTGTCTCTGAGCTAATACAAGCAGCTAGAAGTAATTAAAGAGAGCTAGCAGATCTGTTCTACAAAAAGAAACTGAGAAGCGAGCAGTGGCTTGATACCTGCTCATCTGTTATTCAGTTTGAGTATAGAGTTGTGTTTCTACATCTGCTCTGTTGCTGGTTTTCAACAGTCCGGAAAACTCCAGCTCTGACAAGCGAGCAGCATAGCTGTCATCTCAGACTTACTCCACTTGTCCACATTTGTAATTACTGAACTATCATTACATATATATGGGACAGGTTCTCTGAAATGTTCAAAGCATAGGCAGTACAATATTTACGCGAAAAAGTTTAAATGTTCGATTTAATTGAAATGTGGAACAATATAAAGTAGAAATAAACAAAGTAAATAAGATTGGTCTAATTTCTGCTATAATTAGCCATGTTAGAAACAACGAGACTCTAATTAGATTTCCATACCAGCCAGTCAGTCAGTGAATGAAGGAAGTAAACATCAGCAGTCATAACATCTTGAAAGAAATATATTGAAGGAAAGTGAAGGCTGAGCTGCTTTGCTTTAGTGGATATGCTCCTCACCTCAAGGTTACAGCAGCTAGCCAGTGTGCTGAAAATGAAATACTCAAGGAAGACATAAGTCTCATTAAGGCCCATAAAGGACATCCCTAATAAAACCCTAAGCCTGACATGCAGGGGCTCTCTAGTGATGGCTGATTAATTGCTGGTGCAAATGAAAGCATGGGAGAGAGGCTGTGCTCTGTGGGTGTAATTTATCCTCTTCTGTCCTGTCTTGTCCTCACAGCCTGGGGAGATCTGCCGGCAATATGGGGGAAAGGAGGATTGGGCGAAGAGGGGGGCTAGCCGTCTTCATAACACGAGACAATATCGTGCTCAGGTTTTGATGCCAGCTAACATAATCTATTAAGATTGTTTTGGTGATAACAAGCTTTAGAAGTTGACACCGTGGGACTTTCGGCGGGAAAAAATATTCGTGGATTGATTTTGATGACCCAAAACTGGAACAGAGGCTGTGGATGAAATATTGTTTTAGAGATTTAGACCAGACTGAAGATTACCCAA
This sequence comes from Umbra pygmaea, assembly GCA_016801145.1. NCBI lineage: Eukaryota > Metazoa > Chordata > Actinopteri > Esociformes > Umbridae > Umbra > Umbra pygmaea. The sequence continues at coordinate 18,634 of JACXGM010009628.1, read as the reverse complement.
AACATATTCCGAGTACATAATACATCAAGTGAAATCAAGCTATTTTATGACAGCTCACTCTACAATCAATCAGTGATACTTTTTTCAGAGATTCTCTGACAAGCAGATAGGACTGGATGTATATTTCATCATAGCCCCTCTCTCATTTTGTCAGATCCCTTTCTGATTAATAGAGAGCTACCCAGAGCCAGGGAGGGTCTACTTGTCAAACATATGGCTAATGAGTGAGTAATTACCTCCATAAACTGCTTTGATGCCTAGCCTTTGATCATTTCTAAATCAATCTGCAGTGGATTAATCATTAGAAAGAGATGCGCTTTAAGAATAGCCTGTGATACATCAGGTCAGCTTTAGCAGCCAGAGGGAAGGACACGCAAGGGGGGCAAAGGACTATCCAGGAAAATCCAGCCCAAGAATGATATAAGACCCAACGAGACACGACCCACATCTGGCCCATATAAGCCACACGGGCCCTCACATTGCTTTAACAGTGGAGGTGTAGTGAAGGAGAATAACCGTGTTTCTGTCCATCCATTTATGCAGTGAATTAAAGAAAGCATATAATAAGCTAGTAGAACAGTCTTCTCCCTGTGGCAGGGCAATGCACCATCAATGCACAGTGAAAAGGACCGAACAATCACCATGAGAGGGTGAGCGGGCATACAACAGCAGCAAACACGGCCTAACAAGCAGCCACGGACAAGGCTGACAGAACTGCAGTCCCACCGACAAGTCAACTAGCAGGTAACAGAGACTACCTCTGACAAGCTGAACAGGAAACATCCCGGAATGTAACGCAGTGGGAGCGAGGCGGCATCACCGCCAAGCTAACACACAACAGTCCTAGTCAATATAACGAGCAGGATCACAGACATGCAAGTCGGTGCTCTGCTGCGGGTGTGGTAGGAACCACAGACACCCTGGTGGAGCCAATGTCACTCTGGGGGCCAGTGAGTGCTTCTGTATTAGTGGGCTCCATAAAAGCTACATGTCATGAGAACTAACAGGCAATTGGCTGGATTGATGATGATTTAAAAGGCTGAGAGGAGGAGATGGTGTGTCTAAAAGCCTGCTGACAGTATGTGTCTCAGATATGGGCCTGATGCATGCTGGTGTCACCTTCATATAGGCCTCTCTTCTTCTGAGTGAAAGCTTGATTGGTCCCATAAATACAGATTGTAATTATATTCAGAGAGAAACACGACCTCGGCTTTGAGGCCATTCTGACAATCTGAAGAGTAAACGAACCAGTCCTCCGTTCTGCATATCTTGTCTGGCTGATATGTCAAAGTGATGGTATAATGCTCCATCATTACGCCATTGTTACTGTCTGATAGCTGGGCCGGCCTGGGGCTGGGAACGTCATGTAATGTGCGGAGGGTCTGAAGAGGACGACGGTCTGAGATGTTTTGGTACAGATTACCACGTCTGAGCGTTGATGACACGAGGCGTGATGGATATTTGGAGGTGGCCCATCCAGACAAAGAGCTACGGCAGAAGATGGAAAAACAAACATGTGTTTTGTCTGTGTTTAGTTTCTGCCTCAAGCTGGGTAATCATTAGGAATAATTATGCATAATGGCCGGACAAGGAATACCTTGTGCCAAAACCATACATCACACCAATTCAGTGTTTACAGAGAATTACTTGTTTGAATCTGTACACACACAACCTATTTGACTAACCGCCAATGCTGGGAGTGCAGTGTAGGCAGGAACAAGGTTTAAGGTTATAATAATGTCAGGTAGATGTTTAATAGTTGGCCGGGTGATTGGCAGCCATTTGCTACCTCAGAGAGGCATGAGGTCATTAAACATGCCATGATTTATTAAGAGAAATGTGTGAAAGGTATTTTATTGTTTATTTTGTTTTATTTAAAATCCCTTTTTTAACACCTCAGTACATAACACAACTCTACGGGGAGCCAGGAGTGAGGAATGAAGAACTCTAGTCTAGCAAATTACAAAATGGTTAAAAACAGAGAACGGGTATCCCTCATTCCCCATCAGATTATCCGTCAAGTAGAAGGAATGCACCTTAACCCTGGGCTTTGCTGAAAGATTATACTCTTTACTGATGTTGATTTAAATCAACAACTAGACTACACTATGTCAACATATTTTTTAACATCTCATCCAATATGCATTGCTTACAGTAAGTCTACTGTGAAATCATGAATTCTCTACCATTCACTAAAAACTATAGATGGTGCAGTCAGTGTAGCTTCCCTGGGGCCCAGCAGTTTCAGGGGCCCAAGAGCATCTCATGCCAAATAGTCTCCACCAACCAACATAGTCCACACCCACATTATTGTGTGATTTGATTGGTTCAAGCATCAGTTATCATATCAACAGAACGATTTAAGCAATCCGTCCATGTAAATACAGCACATTTTCGCTCCTAAAGCAAAATTTCGCTACTAAAACACATTTAGTTTAGACACAAAAACAAAGGTAGTGACAACTTTGTCTACCAAGTTGGTACGACATCAAAAGCTTTGTCTGACATTTACATTTTAGTTATTTAGCAGATGCTCTTATGTATGCACTTACTTAGTAAGTTAGTAGGTGAAACAACCACAACTCAGACAACAGATTTGGTGGACGTCAACTAATTGAACAAGTGATTGAAGAGGAAGGTTTTGAGATGTTTCCTGAAGATGGGTAGAGACTCTGCTATTCTAGCCTTCAGTGGACGCTGGTTCCACCATTGAGGAGCCAGGACGGAGAAGAGTTTTGACGGCTTGGATCGGGAGCTGACTTTGCAAACGTGCGGAATAGCCAGGAGCCTATAGCTTACAATTATATGGATTTGTATATATCTAAGAAAAAATACTTTTCTATTATTTATAAAGAACATGAATAGAACCAGGCTACCTCATTGTTCTATTTATATGCAACAGATGCTTAAATAAATAAAATCACACAATAATGTATGTACGAATCACACAATAACGTATGTACGAATCACTCAATAACATATGTACGAATCACACTATAACGTATGTACGAATCACACAATAACGTATGCACGAATCACACAATAATGTATGGGTGGACACTAAGACCCCGGCTGGGACATGAGCCACTTGCGAAAAGCAATGCACATAGACTGCCTCATACAAACCCTCCTACTTCAGGTTGATGAGTGAGGGGTGTAATTTATATTGTACCTATTCCTGCTTTGATTTTTTACTTATGGTTGTTGACTTAAGTGAATCACAATTGACTGCTTGTAAGATATTTGCAGTATGTAACATGCTAGGTAGTCATACTTTGTGCTTGACTAGAGGATAAGCATAGCTTCATACTTTACATACCTATAATGTTAAGCAAAGCATAGAAATCTACTTTCTCTATGATGTAAATGTTTTTCTTTGTTCCGTAGTCAAAATTGTGTAACGGTCACCTGACTGCTGTGTCAAATCTATACTGTGGTATTTTGCTGTCATGATTATTGTATTGGAATCTGTACGGATTACAATGTGGTACTGTTTGTTTATGTTATTGTCCGATTGAGCCTACACGTGATGTGACCATGCTTAATATATTCCACCTCCTTTCTAACATAGTCCGATTGGTGTGTAGTACCAGATCAAGTGGTAGTTGAAGCCTGATTAGGTTCTAAATCAAATGTTGGCGCTATTGGCGATAAGATGATAGTGTTGGTAGGATGTGTGTGCGTGGGCACGCAGGTGTGTGGCGTGAGGGTGTGGGGCTAAGACCAATACTTGCACAGGGGCTCGTCGTGGACTTCCTACGCTTTTGATCAAAAGCAAAGTGATAAACATCATTCAGTCAGATTGACACTTTTTCATGAACTAGTCGGCAATCAATTTAAATGACTCCCCAAAAAACGAAATAGAGACACATTTCACACTGAGGTTTACTTAAACAAGTGTGACCTTACTTTTTAGTTGATTTCTGTCATTGCTAAGCCATATTCATACACTGCGCCTAGGCTATTTGGGTTAGGCTCATTAAATTGACAGTGTTTCGCGACATATTTTGTTACAAATTTATAGGCAGCTAGTTTGAAAAAAATACTTTGTTGCTACTTCTTTTAAGTTAAATAAAAAAATTATAAAAGTAAAAATAAAAATATGTTATTTTGGTTTCTACATGCAATGTACAGTTATGTTTATAATGAAGAAGAAGCATGTGCAGCAACACATTTAATTGAATCCAAACACCCTTTCATCCTGTATTTTTGAGCTACATATTTTTGGTTGATTATTAGGCAACATAAAAAACGACATTGTTATGAGAAAATTTGGCACAAAACCAAGGCTACTACCATTTCAAGGGAGTTTGTATGAAACCAATCAGTATGGTCAGCAAAGTGTTCAAATATGCCAGCCTGCTTTTGAATTATTTTCAGATCCAATTGCCATTAGTTTGGTATCTATAACATTTAAAAATTACAGTCTAAAAAGGAATGCTGTAATTATAACATAGAAGCAATTAAAAAAAAGCTGCAACATCAATTGTCCTTGTCAGACAAAAATACATCTATGTAATTTCGCAGACACTTTTTCAGATCAAATTTTTTAAGCAATTAGGGTTAAGCACTTTGGTCAAGGGACAATTAATATTCTTTTTTAGCTTGTTAGATTAGGGATTCAAACAATTAGCCCTATATTCATTTACTGACAGTTTATTTTAAGCACAAGGCAATCTGCCTGTAGTGCTTTCACCCAGTGTGCTGTTGTATCTTGTTTGGATAGTTTGAAATAAGCAAGATGTTAATCAGAATACACCTTGATCTTCTTTGACACTGCTAAGCCTATAGTAGAATTGTTGTGTTGAAGCATGGCCAGCCCATAATATAGAAAGCAACATCATGAAAAATTGGTATGAGAAATGTTGAGAGTCGTGAGTGCTATGAAATTACATACAATATGAAACCTGACAGGATAGTTTACTGCTTTACTGCTAGTTTGGGTCACAGAAATGCATCTAATGAAGCATGCAATATCTGTAAAATAATTTAATTTGAATCAATGAAAACAACAACATTCGTTGATTGGTATCTGAACGAATAAATTCAGGCTCCATGCAGTGGTACGTGTCAGTGTCAAGGAAATTATTGAAACCATAACATCCAACAAAGCAACACTACAGCCTCATCCTCTGTAACACTGCATCACCTCTGTACGACAAGCCAGCCAATCCAACCCACAGAATGTTATGTGCTGTGAAATGATTTAATTACCAGTCTAGGGATGACGGTGTCTTAAGCCCTCATTATCAGACAGTGCACATTGGTACGGCGAGCTGGAACGTAGCACATTTGTAGCACATAAAAGGCTAAACGCCGGTCTCACAGGCCACATGTGGCAGGCAATCAGGCCAAGCCAGAGGGTGTTCACATCACTTCACTTTGTGTCATTCACCCCCTGTGATTTCCATTACAAAACAATGATTAAATCAAAATGGCATTACAGATCCCATTTTAACATTATTATCATTTTTATCAGACAAAAGCCAGACATGAAATTAAATATTTTTTTTGGTTTAAAACCAAAGCAACTTCATCCTTTCAAAGATCCTTTGTGGTGTCAAATCTTTTTGTACATGAATAAAACAATCTTCAAATCATAGTTTTCTATCTGCTTCGATGCGATTGTGGAAAAGAGAAAGAATGAAGCTCAATTTGGAGCAAGAATGAAGGTCAATTTGAAACAAATCATTTTCTCAGTTGATTTAACTACAGGGTGATTACATGTCCTAGATACTGTATATTTGATGAGACTAAATTGGGAAGTTAGCCAGGAATTTTGGCTACACCCGCTAAAACAGGGACTGCCTTTTTGCCAGCAAAGTCTTGAGTAGATGAAGGCAGCAAACAGACCCAGTACATAAAAACTATTTTTGCTGATCAGTCAAAGACCTGAAACCCGCTCTATTCAAATTGCAAACGGATTATACAACAACTCTCAGTAAACTGAACACATTAAAATAAATGAATTTTTCTAAATTGCGGTGAATCCAATGTGACAGCGATTCACATTGAGGTTCAATTTACAACGATTTTACAGCTTCAGAGCAAAAACATATGCATATCCAGTGTTTTCTAGTAAGTATTGGAAAGAAAATATAATGTGCTCTGGCATCCATTATATGATTTTTTTGAAAAAGATTTACAGTTTGGCCAAGCAAGTTAATTATTTATTTTAGGGAACACATCACTCACAGATTAGCACACATTCAAAGACAAAACTGTTTAGGTGTGTTATTGATGCACCACAAAGTCAATAGACTTCTTCCTTCTCCAGCTATGGGAAGGACATAGAATATGTGAACAAGATAATCCAGCTTCCACATCACCAACCCAATTACCAGAGATAAGACAGGTCTGCTCTCAGGTTGAGGCAATCAGCCATAGCTGTGGTGGCATTGTCAAAGTTATCCTCTTCTTCTCTTCTGCTTGTTCAACCACAACTACGTTATCCTAAATACTGGTAAACTTAACACTACAGTTTATCTCCATCTTCCTATATAACTCCTAAGTTGATGGATGCTCACAGTCAACAACTCATACTTATTTCTTAACAGTAGTTCTGAGTTGTGTTATTACTGTTGGTCTAGACATTATATTCTTTTTCACAACATCCCTAAACATGCCTTGTTCTATCTATTTTCCAACAATAAATGCTGTCAATAAACATGAATTGAAAGATCAGTCCTTGGATGCGAATAACTGTAAATTCTTATTTTAAGTGTAGAACATCACTGGAAAAGAAGCAGACAGACAAATTGCACGGATTATTCAAATAGAGTATCCTACCACCTGGGTCTGTCTGTTGTGCCACCAAAGCAACACTAAAATAGTAGCCCTGATCTTGTCCACACAACACTAGAATAGTGAGCTACAAAGTCAGTTAGTAATGTAATGTTATGAATACAATTTGTATTTTTACCACTTGAAAAAAAGACAATTGCATCGTTGTCATTCACATTTTCAAGTTCTTACAATTGCATCTATTATTCTACACCACTTCCCTTCCTTTCTATCTATCCGTACTGAGTCAACACTGGCAAATCTATTACTCTGTCCCGTCAGTACCCCGTGTCACTGACCTCAGGAGATACCTTTTTTTGTACGTCAGAGACACTTTCAGGTATTTTATTAATGCGTGGTAATCATAATTACATTTAGCTTTTTAATACTGAGCATCCGTTTTCAAAAGAAAGAGTCTTGGAATATGTGTAAAATAATACAATGATGAGCTGGGCTGTTGTCATTAGCCATGGATGGATTAAAACGTGTGAGGAAATGAAAAAAAAAAACGTTATGAAGCTCAGCCGATAATTGTGTTCCGTTGAGACAATCTGTGGTATATCCCCAAATGTAGCTGCTACATGATTTATGCTAGATTGCTTTGATGCAGCATTAGTGGATTGCTTTGGCAAAGTTGGCACAGCTTCTACAGTGCATACGTACAGTACTTTGAGCATTGCTGCCCTTCCCATGTTCCACTGGATGATCAGCTGCTGTTTTTCTGTTGTGATATTGCTTATGCTATTTGGTCTCAGTAATCAACTTAATGCTTTCTGTGCTGCTGATCCAACAATTTCAAAGGGGTTAAGCACTAGATGAGCTGAATGCTTCACAGTATTGAACGTATCTGTCACTGTGGGCTACTCTGGTCACCACATAATAAATGTGTGTTCAGTTTAGGGATTTGTCCGCTGCTGTTAAGTTTGGGGCTCTTATTTTTTTGCACAATCTTACCAATTAAATATGTTTAACTATAGGACAGAAGCTGCACTGTATGTGATATTTATTTTTTGCACATATCTAGTTAAGCGTGTGACATATGGTGATATCACACACTTGCCTTGGGATTATCTGCCATTTCAATTTCTTTTAAATATTGAATGCCATAGGTTGGACAACAAATCAGTCAAAATATTTTGAGGATGAGTTAGAATATTTGATAAAAAAAAGACAAAACAAGTCTGGAGAAGAGGAGGATTTCACTATCAGGAACAAGACAAGGGGACAAACTTCTAAAGGGGTGGTAATATGATTCACCAATCAAAACTTGGAATTTAGCCAATATGAGCCCAAAATACAACATTGGGTAAAGGAATCTGCAAAGAGCCGATGTCATGAGGCAGATGGTCCTAACAATGTGGGCTAAATGTGCTGTAAACGTGAGTCATTGATGATGTGGGGGCTGGCTCGTTATCCCAAACACAATTACTTTGCAAGTTGCTAGTTACAAAGTGTTTTAAGTTCTGTGTGACCAAAAAAGGCTGTGAAATGTACATGCACAAATGTTGTGAAAAGAAAACTTCATGAAATTTTGCAATATTTTTGTATGACCATAAAAAATAATGTGAGCTGTGGAAGATAGCTAGCATAAATATAGCATAAAAATGAAAAAGGTAGAAAGGATGGCAATCAAAAGAGAAAAAAAAAAAAGTAGAACAGTATAAAGGCTTTGTCTGTCACAACTGCTTCCAGACAAAATAGATGAGTATTCATAGATAAGACTACAGTGCTTCTGGAAAGTATTCACAGTGCTTAACTTTTTCCACATTTTGTAATGTTATACACTTATTTTAAAATGGATTACATTAATTATTTCTCTCAAAATTCTACAAAAAATACCCCATAATGACAATGTGAAAAGAAGTGTTTGAAATCTTAGCAAAAAATAGCACATGTACATAGGCATTCACAGCCTCTCCTCAATACTTTGATGAAGCACCTTTGGCAGCAATTACAGCCTCAAGTCTTTTTGGTTATGATGCTACAAGCTTGGCACACCTATTTTTGGGCAGTTTCTCAAATTATTTATTCCAGGACCGTTGAATCGGGAGCGTCGGTGCACAGCCATTTTCAGATCTCTCCAGAGATGTTCAATCGGGTTCAAGTCTGGGCTCTGGCTGGTCCACTCAAGGACATTCACGGAGTTGTCCTGTAGCTACTCTTTTGTTATCTTGGCTATGTGCTTAAGGTCCTTATCCTGTTGGAAGATGAACCTTCACCCCAGTCTGAGGTCCAGAGTGCTCTGAAGCAGGTTTTCAGCAAGGATGTCTCTGTACATTGGTGCATTCATCTTTCCCTCAATCTTGACTAGTCTCCCAGTTCCTGCCGCTAAAAAACATGCCCACAGCATGATGCTGCCACCACGATGCTTCACTGTAGGGATGGTATTGGCCAGGTGCTGAGCAGTGCCTGGTTTCCTCCCGACATGACGCTTGCCATTATAAGAAAAGTGAAGCATTGTGAATACTTTCCGGATGCACTGTATACTAAGGGTCTGTTGTTGTTACTGGGACTCTGGCACTACCTGCTGGACATTTTATTAATGTCTCAGTTTAATAATTTTGAATGCTTTCAGTTAAAGCTGCACTATGTAATGTTCCATTCATTTGTCCTGTCGTACCGAATTTTCCATAGATTATTATTATTTATTAATGAACACAGGAATGATACAGGGACAATATAACAAATTTCCAAAAATACACATTATTATTTTGTCCATAATATGCATTTGTTTCTAATGAGTTATTGTGAAATGTTAATTTTGCAATTCTACTATTGTCTGAATTTGGTATTATTTACATTCTCCATCCATGAATCCAATATGCTAGTTCCTAAAGTTCACTAGCCCAAAAAGATTGTTTTATTATTTTTTTGTAGCTTTCGAAATAGTTACATAGTGCTGGTTTAATTTTGCATACCCCTGTTTGACAAATGTAATTATCCCCTCACACAATTTTGTGTTTGAAACTCATGTATGCTATATAGTCTCTTTAGTGTCCAGAGTGTGTGTGCTTCATTGTGGTTGTTAACCCAGTTATGGTGACCTGCAGGCTGGAATATTTCAATCTCTGTGTTGGCGCTATGAGAAGTGTGCTAGTGAGTATTCGTCCTGAGAAGGGTTAAATCTATGTAAACTCAGCTATAGCTCATCTCCTTGTTGTACTACAATAAATGTACAAGAGTGTAACTGACGCCTTGTAGGTATTTACATTTGTTATTTTGGGCATCACCGTAGCCCATGTTATCAAATGGCAGATGATGGCTTAGTCATTTGTTATTTTCTTGTGTTTTAAATACTGTACAGTATTGCAAACTCCTGCATTGGTCTCCAAATCCATTAACCCCCATTGCATTGTCATACAGTATGTGCTGAGGGAAAAAGGTCTTACAGTAAGTAAAGATTGATTTGCGGCTGCTGTTTGAAATGCTTGGTAGGCCTTATGTTAGTAGGTCTACAAACAGTGGCTGTAACAATGACAGAAGCAGTATAGTCATTTGTAATGAAAAACACGGGAAAGACAATGATACAAGTCATCAGCCAGTAGCGAGGCCTTGTGGAAGAAAGATTTTACACACAGGTGTGTGGGGGGGGGGGGCAGATCCCAGTACTACTGCATATTATAACACCAGCAATTTAATTAACCACTTGAATAAGCATCATGCCAAAGAACATGATGAGTTCATTCAAGCTGACGCTATTCAATTGTGTGTGTTCACATAGTAAATCCCCACACGGTTTGGGTATACAGTTTAATGTCAACAAAATGAAATGACTGACTTTGGATCGGTACTCAGTATCAGCCAATACTCAAGGAACAGTACTCTGAGTGTCTGCATTGGTAAGTTGTTTGTCAATCAAAGCCCCAATAGTTGTTGCTAGTTGGTAATTGTGCATGTTTAACAAAAATCTGTCCTGTAATTAAAAATATTTTGCTAAGTATTTAATCAATTCAATGAGTTGCCTCAATATGCCCAAATCATTTATTATACACCATCCTTTCGCCAATCAAGTTTCTTATCCAATCGATATTATACGGAGTTATCAAAAGCTTCCGTGGGAAAATGACAGTACACATCTGCTAGGAAGAATACATTATAAAAGCTCATGACATTTGCACCACTGAACAGATTGGATAGTTTGGAAGTGGGTTTGCTTTCCTTGTTAAGTACAAACCGACTGCCATTAGGCAGCCAATGGATCAAACCTATATTTCCTCTGTAATACATCTACCTGTCACCTTAGAGGTAAGCAATGTGACTTTGAGTTTATGCCTTCCATTAACTGTATCGCCATCCTGTCTCGCTGTCACTCGACAGAGCACTGGACCAAGAATGAGAAGTAATCAATGGGCTGCTGGTTTGGGTGAATTAATATTATTGCTTGGGTTGCTCAGTGCTGATTCAAATGACAATGACAGATTAGAGGCCTGTGTTGGAGAGTAATTAAGATGGCTCTAAAGTAAGGCGGATAACTCAAGAGGCTGATGTTCCAGCCTAGCAGCACACTGCTATCAGACAGCAAATCCACTCATGTAGATATCACAAATATCTTCATGGAAAGTATATGACAGGCTTGACATCTGACGATACGGGGGCCGGAATTTAGCCCGACAAAGCTTTTCATATTAAAGGTTTTGGCAGATAAATGATATAATCACTAGGAATTCATAGATGATAAGGACTGTTCACCGTTTATTAGGAGATGGGTTAGGTTACACTCTGGGTATCAATAAACAAAATTTAAATACTTTTGATAGATTTTTTGGACCCATTCCAAAAATACACTTGTTTTCCCCACGTATCAATAAATATAACGAACATAAGACCAAAAGTAAAAAGAAACCTCACTATGGTGAATTGACTAAATGGCAATATATTCCACCTCTTTTGATATATTTCAGTAGTTACTGTTCATTTGTATAAGCAGTAGCTTCCATGCTGGGAAATATCTCAGAGCTTATTGTATAGATAAGCAGGTATCGTTTAGTTAGCCAACTAGCAAAAAGTTACTCATTTATTAGCTAGCAATAATGTAATCAAAATGTAGTATTTTATTATTACATAGGTATGCGGTCTAATGATATGCACCCAACTTGGTCATATTGTATTGTGCAAAAAAATTAATTTAAATAAAAGTTATTGAAAATACATAAAGTATTAGCTCACTAAGACTTTGAAAATATGATTAAAACTGCAATGTAACTTTTCTAAAAACAAAAGCAAAAAATATGAATGTATATGTACTACTATATTGGAGCCAGGTGTTGAAAACATCAATTAATTTAAAATATAAACAATAAAATATGTACATATTTAACAATATCTAACTAGCAAGGAATGCACTTTACGGGCAAGATAAAAATGTCTAATACCATATATTGATTATATTGTTCCCTACTATTCCTGTGTTAAATAAAAAAAATATATAGCCTTTTCTTACAGAGGCACAGTAGTCACACTGCCAACCCTGTGCTCACCAGGCATGATTTGTTTGTTTGTTTCTTGGTTCTTTGTTTGGTTGCTTTTGTCACCTCAATATCATATGAACATTAGCTATAACATAATATGGATGGCACTTTGCCTAGTGTTTTCCACATTACCTGCTGTACTGTATGTTTTTGAAAATTGAAAGAGCTCTAGTAAAAACTGTCCAGGCACAGATACCTATATGCAGAAGTACCTGTTGTCCCTCAAGCCACAAGCAGGAATACCTACTGGTCTGGACACTTGTCTTAAATGCCTGTCTTGACATATTGAGAAATACAAAACAATCTAATGAAATAAACAGGGCTCGAGAGGAGTGAGAGATTGAATCAAATGTTGGGGCAGCGTAATGACACCAATGCTTGTTCAATAAACAATACGTTTGATAAAATAAGTTACAATTAAATACAATTGTAACGTAAGTTCAGATGTGGCAATCTAATTTGTTTTACTGAATCGTGGGTCAAAGATGAGAACGCAGACTTTGAATTAGAAGGATCCACTTTTAATCGGGCCAAACTAAGTCTCAGAAATCCATAAGACTGTAATACATATTGGAGAGGCATTTTTGTACTACACAACATACAGTATTACTACTGTACCTGAACACTAGGCTTGTCTCAGTTCCAAGTTACTTTGCCTAATCTAACAGCCATGGAGGCAGGTGAATTGTAAACCGTATAATCTTTATTTTTTATTGGTTTTCGCAAAGCTAGTCAGTGAGAAGTCCAGCCTGAGCTTTTATGATTGGATTCTGATATGCAGCGATATCATCTTACCAGAGGAGCTCACATGCGCATGCATACACAAATGTAACAGGAGGTTGGAAATTGTTTACTGTTTTCATGGTTCATGTTCAAATTCTCAAGTTCAAATATAATTGAATTAGAATCAGTTGTTAATGACCTATTTATTTCACCATAATATGGTTTCTTTATTTCAAGTTGTATTATTGTATATTTGGTTCCATTGCCAAAGAATCATCTGCTTGTAGTTTTAACTAAGCTAATGCTTGGATTAATTAATTAGTAATCACAGCTGTTTTCTAAAGAGATTATTAAGAGATTACAAATGTAACAGTAAATGCTGATTCAACAACTATTGTGTTATAGGTTAGCTGTTAGAACAGTAATGTTCTGCAACTCTCCAATGTAAAACAGCCTAATGTTGGACAAACAAACAAAAAATTACCAAATAAAAGTAGGAGTGGGACATCCACTACTACACTGATTAGGACAATTTGGCATTCATCTGAAAACTAATAATCTCACAAATTTGTCTTCACGACATGTCACTTTAGTTATTTGCCAATAATAATAAAAAGTGTATTAATAATGAATAAAAAAATTGCCTGGTTAAAAATGTATGCTGCTGTTAAAATGTGGGCCTCCACCAATTTCCCACTTTGAACACAGCTCAGATTGTTTCATTAGCACTCCGATATAAGAAGGTACCATCAGAAAAGCAGGGAGAGATGTCATAATAATGTATTATGAACTCTAAAAAGCTGCTTCGAAGCCATTCTTAAAAAATAAAATAAAAATAATGCCCTTCCATTTGCCAAATGGAAAAATTATGTTTGAAAGATAATGTAATAATTATTATTGAAAAATAAATGCCCTTCCATTTGCCACATGAAGCAAATAACAGCCCTTACCTAAGCAAAAAGTTGCAAAATTGTTATTTGTGACCAGTCCCTCCACCCAATAAAAATAAACCTGTCCTTTAGGTAATGTGTTCATATGCATGAGACATTGTGATAATTTACCAAGGTAGGAAATTGTTATATAAGCCGCACAACATCAGTATTAATGTAGGCAGGACAATCATATTTTGCGGATGTTGTCTATACATTATGACTGTTATTGGTAACTCAATTCATTCACTTTGAAAAACTCAAACTTCCGGTTTAGTAACTGAACAAAGTTTGGCAGAGAGATTTTTCAGATTGCCAATCAACCATTTAACATGCCAGACTTTTCAGTTGGATCCCAACTTTTATACTTCAGAAAAACAAATAATTATATGTAATTTATACCACAGGGACAGAAATGCATTGATAGATACAGGAGTCTGTTGATGCCAGTATTTGATCTAAGAAGATAAATGCTATCCGAGGCCTCATTATGTTAAAAATCCAACCATTTCTGTGCAATATGGTTAGTTCAAAGGCACTTGTACTTCGGCCATAATAGGTAGAACGTTGGTGTGGTCCCAAGCAATGATAGTGTTGTTGCAGCCTAGAAGCCGATGGTCTGCCTTCCCAACATGGTTCGAAAAAGCTTTTGGCAAAGCTAGACACACAAGCCTATTAAGTACTTTCATAACTTGAAAACAGTTGCGAGCTCATCGCAGTCAGTTCTGAGAAGCGTGTGGATTTATGTACTCAGGGGGTGTGAAGTTGTTGCCGGATCAGGCAAGGCTGATATTGTATGAGAATGTGTGTGTGAAGCCCTACACCTCTGTCCTCTCTAATCTAATGCCGCTCTCCTTGTGACCTTGTCATCTCTAGCTTATATGTTTATTCGTAGACATTCTTCACACCAAAGGGGCCTTCCCATGGTCTCTGGAGTCAGGGACAAATGATTTCAAAGAATGGTTTGTGGACACATTTAAGGAGAGTTTTCACAATGAGTCTTCTCCTCCTGACCCCCCTCGTAAATTGAGCGTAACTATTTATAAGGAAACTGTCCTTGGGTCTTGGAATGCCTTCAGGGAGGTCTTTTTTTATAACCTGAAGGTATTGTTCCAACACACATACTGGGATAGTGCAGGTCTACTCACTTGCTTGAGGGCATCTCTAGGAAATACAGTTGTCTATGAAGAATGACATTCTGGTTTTTCTTAAAGTAGATATTGTACACTGTAACAACACCCCCAATTGCATTCAATTTTGCTAGACAATGCCCCATTCCTGCACACACCTGTTCCCTTTTCCTTAATCAACCTTACTGTTTTCACTCATTTCCCTTTACAAGCAGAATTCTTCCTAGAGATCTGTACATAAAGAGATTCTAATGATCCACCCTAAAAACAGGAAATGTGCAGAGCAGATCAGGTAGCTTCAGCCAATTTGTCTCTTTCAATTGGTATATATAGCTCTTTATTGGAATACGTTTTGAATATTTAATGGTGCTGAGGTAAAATGTCTGTTTTTAATTAATGAAGAGTTAAATGCCATGCTAGCCTCATAAATACACGGAACCAACAATTGTGCTCTCTCTGTAATTTATGATCTTGCTTGTGAAAGCCATTCTGCACACGCCACATCATTCATTAATCTGACACCATGGAGAAAACTCTGTGCTGTTATCTTGGCAGGGGAAAATACCCCAAAAAAGCAGTGGTGCCAATAATTGGGATGTTTTCAATATTTTCTTTATTGTAAAATAGTGCAGCAAGTTCAGACTGGAAACCTGAGTAAGATGTGTGTCTGTCATCATCAGCTGATGGTAGTGAACCTCCCAACAGTTAGTAGTCACAGGCAACTGCGCTGCGTATTTAAGACATCAGTGTTATTACACAGGATAAGCTTGCGTTATTGCACAATGTTCTCGGTCTGGGTCAGGCCTGTTTTGGGGGAATGTGGCTTTGTTTTCCCCCGATGGTTTGTAATTTCACTTGAATGGTGTAGTTGGTTGCCTAGCCCAGCCGAGTGGCTTTGTTCGCACAAACATTTTGGCTGCTTCTACCCTGATTCAGAGTGTACCTTAGTAGTTACGTATTTCAATGGTCAGGCAGTGGTTGTAGCAGGAGTTGCTTGGTTTCCTGCCATTGTGGCTGTGTTTCGCTGAGTTTCCATCTGACCTGGCCTTATGCTTGTGGCGTGGTTGCGGGCAACGTTTTCCCCATTGTTTCACCTGTTTCTACTTTGTCATCGGTTGGTGTCAGGAGATGTATTTTTCTGCTTTTCATTTCAAACAATCTTATGTTACGTATAATTTCTGTCACATCATTTTTCTTATGGTCCTTCACTCAGGCAAATTACATGGGGTATCTTTATCATAGATACTTATTGGTCTCGAAATATCACAATAGCAGTCTGCGATTGTTTGAAAAACCTGCATCCTGAATTTTTCATGTAGACAGAGAATTAGTGATCCTTTCCTCATATTTCCCTATGTTTACTTGTGGACATGTTGTTTCGTGGCATTAGTACCATATATACTTGTGTATAAGTCTAGGGCAGTTTTTGGATCAATAATTTTGAAATATGCTATTACTCGTGGATAAGTCAAGGGTAAAACTTGGGGCTATGAAATGATGTAATTTTTATAGGGCTGTCCTCGACTAAGAATTTCTTTGGTCAAACAAGGCTCGACTGAACTCTCTTACAATCAACAAATCATCATTTTGAAGCGTTTTTTTTCTCAAATGTCACAATCAGGGCCCTATCTTACACCCAGCGCAATTGACTTTTTACACAAACGCATGTATCATTCCTATCTTACACCCGACACATATGGGACTTTTCCCTCCACAGACGCGCGTCGGTAAATTAGGGAATGAACCGTTCGTTGGGTGGCTCAGCGAAAAGAAGAGGTGTGTTCCGGCGCAAACATTCCCTGGTGCTACCTTGCAGTCCCCAAAAACAATTCCGCCACTGACCAGGAAAAACCTGGTTTAAAGTCAGTGGCGTGTTATTCATATGCTATTTTAAGGGCGCATGCTTAACCATAATGTAGCGTGTGCACAACGCGCATACACTTTGCTCCTCTCATCTACAAAAATGCAGCAGTTCTTTTTATTATTGCAATACATAATTAGAAGGAAAAATATTACCACACAAGGAAGTCATTGTGGTGTCCGAAAAAATAGATATACATCTAGTGTACACATTTACTCAAATTATTCATAATGAATTATTTGCACTGATATACATCAACCTTCAATCAACAAGTATAAACACGTAATTTGCGATGCTAATAGTAAAATCACCCATGTCTTTACTCAGAATTACTCAGGCTCAAGCCACGACTCATTTATGAGTCATGAGGAATCCCCCCTTGGATGGGTGGCTGGGAAGGGGACAACAGCTATCCGTTAAAGACATGGTTAATGATGACACAGTTTATGATGCCAGCAAGTGCGTAAAATGCTGTTTAATCAAAAACACACACAAACACGCAGTGTAGCCTAATTGAACGAACATTTGGCACACTGAAAATGCGCGTCAGGTGTTTGGATAGAATAGGTACACTACTCAAGTCGCAGCATTCTTTGTGGCTTGTTGTATTTTACACAACATTTCCATGAATCATGGATGTGTTGATGACATTAATTAGAAAATATTAGAGGACTTCAGGAGACGTGATGTTGAAATGCGTGCCAGCCACTTAAATTCCCAGAAATGCAGAACGGGAGTGGAAAGCTTATTTGACAGAAGAGTACTCTCGGCCAATTGTTAGACTACATTGCAAAAATATTACCATGCATTCATAACCTCGTGATTCAGTGAGAGTGAGTCCAAAACATCGGAAAGTAGGCTATGTCTTGTGACATTTCTTTTTTTACATTTTGTAAATCAATAGAATATCACCGTTATAATAGCAATCCGCCATGGAACAAGCGCACCTGCTCTTAAAGGGAATGTGAGATGACGATCTGATTGGTTTATTGCACGTTACGCCCAAACCACACCTTTGACTAATGAGGCTACTTTAGACCTACCCATTTTAGATATGCGTCGGGCGCAAGAATCATTTATCCCGCCCGTAAAATAGCAACAGCGCCCGGGACCCTTCCACAATGTAACTTGCGTTTCGCGTTTGATACTCAGATCGTTAAAATAGGGCCCTCAGTGTTTTTAACTAAACGATTTTGTTTGATGCTTTACAGCAGTGTTGGGGGAAATAATAAGTAAATAATTAGAAACAAATACATAGGTAAAAAGGATGATTGACAAGACAAACATAAATTGGATCCGACTCAATGTATAGAAGAGTAGCTGCTCTCCTTTTCAGATGTAGTCACTATAAAATTACTCATTAATATTACTCCTCATGTAGAGGTCGACCGATTATGATTTTTCAAGGCCGATACCGATAACGATTATTGAAAGACCAAAAAAGCCGATACCGATTAATCAACCGATTATTATTATTTTTTGTGGAGAAATAATGAATTTCAAAAATACTGAAAAAACTAACTTTTAATATAGGCTAATTTTTAATATAATACACAAAATAGTTTCAAATCTCAAATAAATATATCAAATTATATAAATTTGTTCAAACAAAATGCAAAACAAATGGCAAAACACATAGTAGGCATAGTACGATTTGTATTTGATACAACTTTGCCTATTAAATCTGTTTTGTAAAACAAACCCTTGGCTTTTGCCTTTTTAATCTGTGCATTTTGATAG